>JAXIUT010053517.1:0-10253 GCA_035586675.1 Eurytoma californica | reverse complement strand
CAAAATTGTAATTTTTTTTAATTTTTAAATATTTTAAGTTTTTATAGAGTATACAATTATAATTTAATATTTGAAAAGTTTATTTTTATTTGAAAATATTTAAAATCGAGTCAAGCTTTTATACATTGTATTTAAATACCCGTGTGCAGAATAAAACATTCATGTAGTAATAAGTATCTTGTACGGACGGAAAATTGGTTTTTAAGAACACAACCAGAATATTTACTATATTTAATTAAAAATATCTAATAAAACAAAGTGTATAAAAATAATCTCAAGAGGTAACGAAAAAATTCCAAATACGGGATTTTTTTTTTCTCTTGTTAATTAATTACTCAAGGTAGGATGTTCTAACATCGTTTCTATGAAAAAAGGCATCACTCCACTAGAATCTTTTGAAAACATTCTCATGAATCACAAGAATTTCAAGTGACCTTTTTCAAACCAGCCCTCCATAAAAGCATTAGAAAACTCCAATACTAAAAAAGCTGGGGTGGAAAAAACGTGTTACGTGCCAAAATGGAACTTGGGCCTTTGGCTAGAGCGACACTTTGGTGCTGTAAGGTAAAGTACTCACAGGATCGTCGGAGTCGGCGGTGGTCGAGTAGGAGGCGCAGTCCTCGCAGACCTTGCGTTGGCACTCGTTGCACGTTCGCGAAAAGTCCTCGGGCTTAATGGACTTTATACACACCCGACAGCTGGCCGCGCGATTCACCGCCTTCTCCTGCTCCGTCTTCCTGCAATAAATACGGGCACAAAGCGTTGGATGACATCTTTTTTCTTATTTACGATCCCCGTAAGTGTTAGATCTCGTTAAGGTTCTAAATTACTGATTGATCTTTGTACATCTTCAACAGTTAAGGAAATTGATTTTCAGATTGATCAATCGCTGAATGTTATGATTAAAAAAAATTAAGAGTAATCATGTATCTAATAGGTATAATGAATTTAATCTAATGTAAATTCATCATATTGATATTTAAAAAAAACATGTTGAGAGTGAGTATTTAAGAAGCTAAATCGATTAATTAATTGATACAAGTTCAGTAGAAATATCCGTGATGTGTCAGACACGCATTCAATAACTATCAGTTAAATCATTCTTCAACGAGTTAATAAAGTACTATTTTGTTTGTCATGTCTTAAGTACCACTTTCTGTACTGTTGTCCATTCGAGATGGTTGTAGTTTCGACTTTGCTAGAATATATACTAGGCCAGAACGCATGTTTGTCATTCCAGTTAAAGGCAAAAGCATTTACATCAATCTATGATATTCTTATTTGTTCTCCCTAGTCCATTCTTTTTCACTTTATGTAATAAGGTTGATACTTTTAGCCTCAAGCAATCGATAAAAGTAGCGATATTGTTTCCAAACAATCAATTTAGTTCGTTATGTTCTTACAGCAGCGGAGCACCAGCCGGTCATTGTAACGCCCCGCGAATAACGCGTCATTCGGCACGTAAATTTTTCCAGCTGAGAATAACGATGGAACTAGGGAGCGGGCAAGTGATGAAAGACAAGGCTGAAGCCGGCGCTCGCCGCCGTGGAGATAAGCCGAAGGCAAACAATGAAAGAGAGACCGAGCGAGAGAAACCTGACGAGGTCGTGCCACCGTCGAAAATAGCATCGACGTGACCCGATTAAGCGGATTCTCCGGCTCGGGAATTGCCTTTCAGATGCATAAATAACGGGTGAGCGTGTGTACACCGGACCTCGAGCTGAATCTCCGCTCAATTCGGGGCTTTTTTTTACTCGCTCGTTCTATGCTCTGATATCGCCCGGCTCCGCTCGCTTTTATCCGCTTCCTATATTGTCTCCGATTTTTTTACGTCAATCCTTTGGCAATAAGGTTTTTGTTTTATTTTCTGGACTATCCTGGGGGTTTGTAACCCCAGGTATTGTTCAGTCTATCGGGCAAGATTACGCATTTATGGTTTTAAATATATCACGAAGTTCTTGTTAAAAAAATATGATTTAAATTTGTTGAAACATTCATTAATTTATAGTTTATTTTATTTAGCGTATTTATAAATACTAACCGTAATATATTACTTTTCAAAAAATGAGAGTAATAAAATGACTGAATTTAATCTTATATAACTCAAAAAATTAACAATAATTATTAAAATTAAAAAGTTTTTGTGTAAAGAAATATCTTTTAACCGACGTAACGTTGATGAGGTAAAAATTGAAGTTAGTCTACTAAATTAAGAACAGTCACTACAGCACCCGTTCATTATACGCAGACATTTAGTGAATTAGCATAAAGTGTGCTATAATCCTCTAGAATCCTTAGAAAAACTCGCGCACTCCTCCGGAATATCGAGCGGGTGAAATTCTATTCGCGAAACACCGCAGTTCCTCTTTATTTTCCACTCTCATGTATTATGTATGCGCGCGGCGCGACGCATCACAATTTTAAGGTCCCGCCGAAATGACGCGTTCGCCTGGTCAAAGCATGGGAACGTACGTGTCTGGTAATAAAAATTCCCAAGACTCGCGACAAACTCTCGCACGTACGCGCATATCGTTTCGGCTGATCCCGAAGAGTTGAAGATAAGTGCATTAGGAAAGATTTAGGACCTTACTGACGGTAACCTAGATACCAATTTGTATGAATGGACTGCTTGTTTGAAATCTCTCAAAGCTTAGAATATTCCTTTCGAACGATATTTTGTAAAATTGATGTTGAAACAATTTTTTGCTAGAAGATATATAGTAAGGTAATAGATTTAGGTATTTGTATCCACAAATAATAACCTGCAGGTAATATAATTTTAAATCAGAAGGTATTCTATAGGTAGTGAGGTTGTTTATAAAGTAGCCTAAAGGTTGTACACGTCATTGGATTCAATTGTAATACGGTCTTTAATGTCAGGAATAAAATGTCAAAAATTAACCTTTTTTTTTATAACACAATATGATAAAAATGCGAATAATGACAAACAATGACTTAATTTCCTTTATTGTACAATGCACTATTAACGAAAAAAAAGAGATAAAAAATCACGTAACTATGAATAAGTGATATTAGTCAATGAGTAGTCAAACTTACGCTTTGGGTACCTCGATGACTGGTGTGCTCTCCTTAGGCTGGATATTCTCCACGGGTGTGACCTTGGCCGGCGCCAGTTTCGTCACTGAAACAAAAGAGCGGATGTTGAGACAGATTTCTCAGTTGGCTTGCGTTCCGCATGCATTGCTTGGCCTCGAATCGATACCCGGCGTTACGGAGGAGCCGGCCCCGGGTTTAGTCTCTGGGCGCAGTTTTCACGAGCGCCTATATCGATTTCACGAGCGCGACTGCACTTTCTCTGCTCGACTTTGCCCATTTTACTCTTTCCTCCCTTCTCTTATCACGATCCACTTTCATACTGCTCTTTATCTCTTTGCCTTTACTTTTTTTATTCTCTCTCGTACCGACTCGTCAGTGTTCCATTTTACTCCATATTATCGATTTGTTGCTCATTAAAAATTTTAGTAAATTTTTATTTTTAATTGGATCAATTTTTAGTTTAAAATTTAATGATACGTAGTAGGTTTTAAATGTTCTTATTGCATAAAATAATTTTCTTAATAAAATGATTTCGTTTATTTTAGTTAGTTACTAAAATACTGTAAAAATTATATCAAGATTAACAATTATAATTGTAGTAGAACATATTCTCATAAGGTGAAATGAATCATGCTGATAATTTAAAAGAAATAATCGTCACTTTCGAGAAAATTCAGCAATTCGTGACCATTATAACCTGTCTCCTTGCATTCTCAACTACTGGTAGAAAAAGTGGTAGCGACTATTGAAATATGTCACAAAGTCGTGACTTGCATTTAAAGAGAAAATACATTTGCGACTCAACGCCGCGCGATAGGAAGAAAAAGTACTGGATTTTGTCGTTATTAATTGCTACCCAAGCTCGTCGTCCTCTTTCCCACTTCTTGCCTTCGCGATTCAATTTTTCCTTATTACTTCTGCCTTGATTCTTCCCCATCTAGCTTATTTTTTTTTTTACTTTTTCTAAAAAAATATCAAAATTTATTATACTAGAAGCTGCTAATTGCAAAATATCCATGACCTTTTCATTGTAGTTAGTATTTCTCGCATTATAATTGGTTGATCGGTGGTTGTCTTTTATTTTTTTTTTATTATTGTTCATTTGCAAATCTACAAAAAGAATATCCGCGGGCGAAGCGCGCGCCTGATCTACTAATTAAAAATTTTCTAAGCAGCAAAATAACTTCATTTTTTTTTTTAATGAATTGAGAATCTTGATAAATCGGAACAAATGTATTATGCAGCGTGTAAAAAATGTAATCGGATTATGAGTAATAATTAATGAGTATGTACAAACGTGTCGCATACGTAGTCAAATAATCTCGAAGAAAATAAAAATTTCAAAAGATTTAAATAACTATACTAATTACTTTTCTCGACATTGCACGCAAGGTGGAATAATGTGTCTCGCTGTCTCCAACGAGTTTCATGCCACTGTCTTAATGAAATCGCAGAACTTTCTGATTAGAATTTTAGTTGCGTAGTATATACGATCAAGTATAAAAATCAAGTTTTAATTGCGAGGAGACTATCGCGCCAAGTGCAATTGGACATATATATTTCTTGAACAACTTTCGAGGTAAAATACACTTGAAATTTTATAAAATTTTAGAGTTTGCACAAGATTTTATTAAAATGTAAATGCAACTGTGAAAATTATTCATCGTTAAAAAAAGTAGGGACTGTGTACATTTTCTGTTGCAGCTAGTAATTAATTTTATTTATCTCCGTTCGCATGTGATGTTAAAGGAGTAAATGGTAATGAAAAAGAAACCGAATAGAAAAATAAACGGTGAGAAAGGTAGAAAAGGAAAATGAAACAAGAAAAGATTGATGACTTCCTTTCACATCCCAACATATCTCGCGTGAACTTTATAAAGTACGACGAACGTAAATTTACAGTTTAATATCGAAAAAGTTCTACTTTCCAGCATTTTTGCATTTGCGAAAAATTCCAATTTAGTCTCCTGTACGCGCCATTGTGCAGCGTTTCTGAAAAAAAATGTCTTTGTCTTCGTAACACAATGGCGAAATAAGTCGCACTTATATTTTTTTCTCTCGGCTCTTCAATTCCTACATCCGCTGCAGCATCTAGGATGAGAAAACTTTTTTCAGCTCTAAATGCAGCAGAGCTGCGAAGTGACATTGGAATCAATATTTAATCCAAATCAATTTATTATTTTGCAATCAATAATTAAACCACCTTAAAAGATGGGTGGTTAAGCCCTTGAAAAAGACTGTTCTGATGTTCCTTTGGTTACCTGACTAAACAATCATGAAATTATTTAAGAAATCAATATAATTTTTTTGTAACCGATAACTTTGTACTCTAAATCATTGATTACTTCCAACGGATTTTTAGTTCTAAGTTTTACTTTTATGGATTTTAATCGCATTGTTATGCGAATAATAGATCGGATTGTATAGAAAGCGCCAAATATCGTAGTTTAGTGTAATTTAAAAAATCCTTTACGCAGTTGCCCTTTTGACACTCACATTACAGCTCCAGTGATCACGGAACAAAAAAAAATGAGGCGAATCGATGTGTGTATCCCCAACAAAAGCAATGCGATACCTTGCGCGCTGATACAAAGGCAATCTCTCCGTCTCTCTTGGTCTTTTTTGCATCTGTCTTCATCCGTCAGTCTTGGAAAATGGAGCCGGCGAATAAACACTACTGCACGACAAAAAGGGGCGAAAAAAATTAAAGAGGAAAAGTAGCTCTAAAGAAACGGGCACAGCGAGAGGAAATGTTGAAGAAAATTTAGTGGTGAAAAATGCGATGAGGAAATTTCGTGAGCGATGTTGGAGCCGGCAGGTTTTAATCATTGCCAAAAGAACGAAACGATTATTAAGAAATCGACATTTGCGGTAGATTGAATGATGCTTTTATTAAAACAGTAGATTTCAGGAAATATTTTATTTAAAGAAAAAAATTTTAAATTAGTATTTATTTAATTCTTTGCTATTGCAAGAGTAATTGAATAAAAGCTCAATTATGATGAAATTTTTTATGGATATTTTTTATATGTAATATTTTTGAATAACGAATTTCGAATGCGTAATATTTTCGAAAATTCATTTTGGTTCATTAAAAATTAAATAAAATATAGATACCGATAAGGTATAAGAGCTCTAACCATGAGATCCAGTTTAATGAAAAAGTAATTTTTCTTTTTAAAAATCAATATGTAATTATTATTAACCTAATTAAATTACTTGCGCTAAAAGGACAACTTTGTAAGTAAATTCGGTTCCACTAAAATATTTCAAGTACTCACTTCAAATTCGAATCAATATTCAATCCGTCGCGGAGCGCTGTGGTCGAAAAAAATATCTTCAATCATCGTCGAGCTTATCAACTATTTTTTTACTCGCAACCGAGTCCCCTGAGAATCTGCACCGTTCAAAGCGACTTGCGCTGATGAGTCCGTCTCTCCCGGACGAAGCGCGCGATAAACAGGCCATTCCGCATTTTCGAACTGAAGCGGAGCGTGCATACGCGGGGCTGGTGGCTGATTCAGCGGCCGGGAATACGTTTTCCGAGCAAGACCACAGCACAACGGCCGTGCGGGCCGCGCTCGACCGGACCTCGATACATATCGCCGCGGATGCCGGCCCGAATTTCGCGTTGATTTGATGAAAGAGACGGCCTTTGGGGAGATTGATGGGCAGCGCGTTGGTTAGACCGGAATATTTCCCCGCACGTGCGGATGCTTTCATTGAAATGAATAAACTAAGTGTACTGATGAAGTAGAATAAGTGGTAAAAATGTATAATGAGTAATTCAAGCAAAATCTAATTAATCTGCGATGCCTACGGTATTCAGAAATTAATTTGTATAATTAATTGTTAAGCCAAGAAAAATGTTATTATATTTCGTTATTATTAATTTTATTTTGGTACATTTCACTTTGATTTGATGTGAGAAAAATTACAAATATTAACATGTAAAATATAATTAAAATAACCTTTTTTATACATTTCCCACTAGGTAACAGTATTACTAATATAAGGTGCAAAAGGCACGAATCAGAATTTCGAAAAATTAAAGAAAATTATTATTAGAATTAAATCAGTATTAAAGAATTAAATTGCACCATTAAACATTTTCCTGCTATTCTGTTTTTTAATTGTTTCAATTTATTCTTGAATCCTTTGTTAACAAATGACCATGACTTTTTTTTTTATTAAACCTATTTTCCGCTTCGTCCTAAAAAAACTCTATAAAGCAGTTTATTATCGTTATAAGTAGCTTAAACTTTTAATGCAGTTTATGTACATCATTAAGAAGTTAAAATGTAGGGACAAAGTAAAATGCTTTAAATTGTGAATTAAAAACTGTACATAATTAATGTTAATGCCCATTAAAAGGTTCATAATAAAATAACAGGAATACATTAAAATTTTCAAATAATAATTAGATTGAATAGTATCTAAACCAAAAGAGTAATAAATATTTTCTTCGTTATAAGATTAAAGGCTATTTAAATTGTTTTTAAAAACATACTATTACAGTTATTCAAATTTTTATGAACTCCTTTGCTAAAAACGACATCGTCAGTAAAATTTTAAATCCCACAAATAACTTGTATGAATAACAGTGTCGTTAAGTCCGGTCGAAACACATTTCCGGACTCCTACAACTCAACGCTTTTAAAATTTAATCCTTAAATCGGAGGAAAATAAAAGTCCCGGTTAATGTATCCGAGCGCACTTTTAGTCTCGTGCAGGGCCACAACGCAATCTCGCCGGGCGGCACGAATTTAGCTCGGTCTCAGTACCAACCGACGCAAGCTGCTTTGAGAAATTGGCTTTTCTCGTGCTCTCCAGACTTAGGCCGATGCACGACGGGCGGTCCGGGCCGCGATATACCAGGCTCGGATTATCACTGTTGCGATTAGAGGAATCCTCGCGTTCGGTCTACCGAGTCGCGAAGTAGACTACTCCGTCTAGCCTTGTGAATTAATATACGTTAAGTTCATAAGTCCGTCGGTTAAGCCGCTCTTCTCCATCTTCGTCGAAGGTGCATGATTCTTTTTCACTTTGCTGCTTCATTTCATGCTGCAGTTTATGCATTTGTAATTTATTTTAGCAATTCTCATTGGGGATTTACAATAATTCATTTTAACTTATATAGAGGATGTCCTGTGTTTTTTTAAGAACATTTTGGGAACAATTTGGTCTTTGCATGATAAAATGCCGAATCAAACTAGATATGAAAGAATGCAATACAAAACAATTGCAATCTATTACCTAATATGAAATTAAAATCACTTACAATAAATTAACTTATTAATTTAATTTGAAGATTCCTCATTTAATTCACTCTAAAAAAACGATTGCAGGATGTTATACAGCATATACCTATATTCGGCTGAATGATACCAAAATTCAAAAAAGTTTCATAGAAATTTTTAACCTCAAAAATCGTAGTTATATAAACATGAGATATCAGAGCAGGCAAAGCAATTTGGATTTTGCTAGCAAAGTAAACGTTTGTCCTCAAAATAAAAGACAGACAAAATTTAACAGTATTCCTTAAATTTTTTCGAAATACTTTTAAATCACACTATGATGCAAAGCTTGGAATGACGGTGAGCGTGTCATTTATCAATTCGATGAATTTGAAAATCAGAGCTGAACAAAGATATTCGCGTTAACTCGGCATAATTCATCGTTCACGTGACAGTCGGTGTATTTTATTCCGCGCAACAGGGGCTGAATACGCACTGCCGACAGCAACCGAGCGGACAGCGTACCCGTGCAAATTAATTTCACATGCACATTAGCTCGAAAGTGCGATTGTTTTGTCTCCTGAATATACGTTCGCCGTTTTTGCGATAATCTATGGTAATTAAACGTTCGTTTTTGTGGAAAATTTATCAGTGAATTGGACTTTATTTTATTTCTTATCTTATTTATTTGAAACGTTTTTTATATACTGGTATGCAATTAAATTTAGTTAAATATTTTGCAAACAAAATTTAGTTTATTTTAATAATTGATTATTATTGATGACATCTAAACTCAGAACTGAAGAAATAAAAAATTCAATAAATTTTGTTTAGGGGTCTTTACCAAAGCTGTTCATATTAAGCTATCCGTAATATCGCCTTTTTGAACCCGCTGGTTAAATTGTCACCTTTTTTATCCCTACCGATGATATAAAAAATTAACCACAAGATTCAGTAATCGATAGATATGACTCCTATCATCCATTAAAAAATACTAAATTAATAATGTTACTGTTAAGATAGTGCCTTTTATGTTTCTAACCATATACCAATTACACTTCTTGTGGGATCTGTGTTAAAACATCTTTACTCTCAAATGGATACTCCAAAATCAACAAAACAATCAAAGCGTATACATAATAAAAATACAAAGTACTTTCTACCGCATATAATGTCTCATATTAAATAGACCGATTAGTTAACATATACAATTCTTGCCATGTGTTAGTAATCGGATGCAGATATATGCATAAAGGAAAAGCGTAATAAGTTTAAACATCTTTACAAAAAGTTTTGGCAACAGCGAATTATAGCATCAAATTTTTCGCTTTAATATAACGCACCTTTATCAATTCCTTTCTTACAAACCTCGAGAAACCAAAATCGAAATTCGCGACAGCTGAAGAGCTAACGTGCACGCTGCAGCGCATACACATTCATCTACAACCCTTCCTTTAACAGAGAAAGCCACTCAGAGCTCTCGAAGGCTTTCGAGTCCGTGCATTCGAAGTCCGGTTTTGGTCCCGACTCGAAAGCGTTTAGTAAAGCAAATCAGCCGCGCTTCTACGCCTCGAGAGGCTGAATCCACCCGCGGACGTCTCTCTCCTTGATCGCTCATCTCTTGCTCGATCGCCCGCGCCGACCTCGGAGCCGCTCTCAGACATATTGAGCGCCCGGAACGCATGGAATTTTCAGCAATAAAGTACTACCCCGAATGTGGAATAATCATATAAGGAATCTACGTAATATCAAGGTAAGTGTCCTTCAAGTTCGAAATTTCTAAATCCAGAAAATATTTTTTATTCTCTTTTGGATTTAAAGGCTGTTTCCAACTAGTGAGAATTAAAAAAAAATTTTAACGCGTAATTTTTATTTTAAAAAAATGCCCTTGTAGAAAATTAAGGAGATAGTGGCCATAATTTGTTCAGTTTTATGGCGATTGGGCAGAAAATATGCCAT
>JAXIUT010053506.1:0-10571 GCA_035586675.1 Eurytoma californica | reverse complement strand
ATTAAATAAATTAATTAATCATAAAAATCAAGTAAAGCCTTTAAGAGTTGTTATTTTCTTCTGTCGCGCCTTTTACAATAATACTCTACTAACCTCAAAATGGAAACTTTAATGTCAATTTTCGGCTCTCGATATAAAATACTGTTCGATACTGGTGCATAAGTGATTATTCAGCTTAAGGGTTAAATAATAATCTTCTACACTCGTATTGAAATGTACTATTATGTTAAGGGAGAAGAACATATTATGGATATGATTAACTTTTATAAACTTTAAATTTTAAGTAATGATTGAAAAAATGTTGGATCAAATATACCATCCAATTGTTTTCTTAAAACGATATATACATGTAAGTAAGAAGTGAAGTTGTGATAAAGAGGTTGCTTTTTTGTACAAGTCGATTGTTCATATTTAGTCGGCACGAATCACCGCGTTGAATGTAAATAAATAATGTTTAGGTGCATTACTTTTTCTTGCGGCCACTTATCCTAATTTAGTCAGAAACAATTTCGTTAGAACGTAAAACTGATTTTTATATGTAAATTAATTAGTCATTCTGAAAATCCAAGATTTATTTTTATAAAAAAAAATTAAATCTAATTAGGTGAATCTTTTATAACATCCTTTATTTCCGTCATGCCTCTAGACAAAACGTACCTGTAGAAATCAATCGACAAGTAAAGTCCAGTTTATAAATGTCAATTCACCTTACATACCATCCGATAAATACAATTCATCCGTTTAATGTTTCGCTTAATTCCACGTTTCGTCCGAGAGTGGCTTCGCAACGAAGAAAAAAAATAAGGCCGGGCCAGTGACGTAACATACAAAGTATACCGAGAGCGTAGGTAAGTACTCTGCAATACCGCAGGACGAGCTATTCTCTCGCGCGCAAACTCTTCATTAGGCCTTAGCGGTGCCGCGCACGTTCATTATCCCGGCGCTAGTCCAGCCGGCCGCGGCTAATCGCTTCCAGGAACGGCCGCGCGAAAGGAGGCGCGCAGCGCCCTCCCCGCGCCCGACGTCGCACCTTTGCGGACGCGATCGCGCGCGGGCGGAAGCGACGGCGGGCCGTCCGCTCTTACGAAAGCCACGGGTCTCCGGTGGAGAGGCGGGAGACGGGGTTCGCGGCGAAGGTGGGCACATGTACAGGTATAGGAGGTGTACGCGCCGGATGCGCGAGACTCGCATACGCAACGGCGGAAAAACGCAAGCGGCCGGGATAATGCAGGGGCTATAAGACGCTCTTGCGGCCGAGTAATTAACGCTGCTAATTGCGGCTTCGCGGGCTCCTGTGGCGTTCTTTCAGCGAGGAGAAAATTTTTTTCTCGAGGTTCGTTGCTGTTCGTTGCGCCTGGTGCGCGCGATTCCCCGAAAAGGAGGAAAAGGAATCCAGGTGGCGAGAATTTTTTTGTTCATGGGTATATAGAGGGTTGTCCGATAGTTTAAATTTGTTCCGTCACTTGCTTCGATACGGATTTCAAAGATATCTCGCTAAGGTTTTTTAGTTGTGAAAAATTTCGATATAATATTAAGTGGACACTCAGTCGCAACTTCTGATAAGACAGAAATTGCCACCAAGATTGTCTGGTGTATAATACCTCGTAAGAAATTACTGGAACTATAATTACTCGCATTACAAGTATTCATTATATCGAGCATCATATTGTACCTCTTTGTTATTGATAAAATGAGCCGTTTTAAATTCATTACTTATTTGTGACTTCAACTATGTTTCAGGAGACTAAATTGTTAAAGATAAACGATACCCTCTCATGATAGAATAAATTTTGATGCAATACGCCTATATTAAAATGGTATTCCACAGAAATTAGAAAACAGTATTTTTGAACAGTTACTTTTGAACAAAACTATGCAAAGACTATATATCGCATGGCGCCCCCTAATGGATAATCGCATCGCCTCCGTCGTGCAAGATAGCAGCAGTTCCTTACGAATCTTGCATGGCGCCCCTATGCGATAATCGCTCCCTCCTCTCCGAACCATAAAAAACTAGATACTTAACAACTATTTTTCTGAGAATAACGAAAAATCAATTAATGGCTTCGCCTCATCGGAGCATGGAAAGTAAAAAAAAATATCTTGAAAATTATATCATCCGAGGACACTCACATGCACATTTTTTCACCGACCCACGGCTCGCATTCTCTGCCTTCATCGGAAACCGATCGAACGTGATATTTCGCTCGATGCACCGGCCCTCTATCAAAGTTTTCGTGAAACGTAAACATGGGACTCGCGAGGATTCAACTTCGATGAGGAGGAAACGGCGAAGCGAAGGAGGCCGGGTGACGGATGAACACGCGGGGAAAAAACAAAGCAAAAGGAGAAGGGAAAATCTGCTACGTGTGCTTTACGATACGAGCTTCAGATTCTTACGAGGATGCATCGAGTCGTATTTTCTTTATTCGTTTGACATGCGCTCTGAAAAACTTGTCTGCTGCGCGGAAACAATTTTAATGTGGATATTTATAGATTTGAAAAAAGTAATCCTATTTTAGCAGAGTCGACAAGAATTTTGTTCAGTCTCTGAACAATGAATTGAATGTAATGCTTATGATCCATGATTTAAGAAGTTTGATGCAGCAGCATCACTACCAGCAGCAACACCATCAATGGTAGTGCCATCAGTAACAACAGTACCACCACCATCACCACCAACAACAACAACACCATCAAAAGCACCACCACCACCACTATACTCCAGCAACACCATCAGCAACAACACCGTCAATGACACCACCACAACCAACTACCACCACCATCAACAACGACTCCGGCACCACCGTTTGTTCGACCTCCAGCAACAAGATCACCGACAGTAACGACGCCACTATTATCACCAGCAACGATGCCACCGCCAACATCAGCTCGACAATCCCTGATCTGGGATTCAGAAATTGAGAAGTTATTGTATTGAATATTTGCAGATTTAGACATCTTAGCTGCTGCAGTAATGACCATTGGTTTATATCAATGTCCACCAGCATTTTCCATCCCTCGAAAACAAGAGACTGCAAATGTGATACACAATAAGAAATTATATTTTGCTTTGGAAATGACCTATGAATACGACCAATGAATTTATTGATAAGATTGCATCATAATTAAGTCTTTATTTTTTTGAAGGAATTGAATTTAACGAAATTACTATTAAACAAAAATATTAGTGACGTTCCGGTAATTTCTGTCACCTTATTTAAGATAGTTCAAACAATTTTATTCGTGAAGTATTCAAGCAAAATAAAAGTTACTGAATACCAAATACTGTACTGTGATGCTTATAGCTTATCTTCTATATGCAGCTGATAAGAAAACGATGAAGTCTTCCAGCGAAATTTACGTCGAAAACGTAAACGTCGCACACTAAATCTTGAAACTAAACAACAGATAGTTATGCATCCGTCTCATAAACCTTTGTATATCCCGCAGTACAATTCACAGCGACTCCAGCTCCACCTTATCAAGCTCGTTAATTTCTCGACTAATTAAAAGGCCCGTCGCCTGCGACTCTAAAAATAAAAGAGAGGAGAAACGAGAGCGGGCCGCCTTTATCGGCTTGATTTATGCACGGCGGCGCGTAAAAATTGCCCAATTCTGGTCGGCGGTCCGCGCGTGTCCAACGCACTTCCTCGGTGAGGCGCGGGCCCTCGACTTGGGGAATTTGATCACGCGTGCCGGGTGTCGGGACGACAGGTGTCGTCTGCATACAAAGCGCCCCGCCTTATTCACCTCCGCCGCCGAACTAAGGGGGAGGGGGGTGGCAATATTGCCTGTCTTTCGAAAACAAAGTGCGCTGCGCCTGCGAGTTCTTTTTTATTTTTACCCTCTTGCTTCCCGCGGGACATTTGCTTGTGGGGAAAGGGACGCAAGAGTCTTGAATTGCGGTGTGGTTGGTGGTGGTTGTTGTTTGGAATGGGTTCGGGCGTTGAGAGAAAGTTAACGGGCTTTTTCTTTGAAATTTTTTGACGGATACTAGGAATATTTTAATTTGAAAAAATGAAGATACTGAAAAATTGAAGAATTAAAGATACAATTGGGTTTAAAGTTATTTGCGTCTAATGCATTTCGCTTAATTATTTAAATGTATGAAAGATGTTGCTATTATTTATTTAAATGGAAGTGCAGACATTTGTAAGAATATTACTTTAACTGATGAATTTATTTTGGAAAATAATTTAAAATGTATCAGAAGTAAAAGTAAATACTCGCTAGTAAAAAGTAACCATGCATACAGAATTTTTGAAATAGCACATACTAATAACGACATTTATTTTCGATGAAAATTGATTGATATCGATGATAACTTTTTGCTATTCAAGTTTATTATAAATATAATTAATCGAGATTAAAAACACAAGCATCGATTATCAATACATTAAATTCCTTTCATTATTTCTCCTCGTATATTCGAATGAAATGACATTTCCAAGAAATCGCCAATAAATATGACAGAAAGTAAATATTAATTCAGTATTTCACACAAATAATTCGTATTTTTTATCCACTTAGACGGCTGAGAAAGAAGAATAAAATATTTAACCCCAGCGCACCACTGTGTAATTCGCCGGAAACTATTTCGCGCACGCGCAAGGGAATACTCATATACCCGCGCCTCCATTATCTCTCAAATGTTTTCCTCGCATCTGCGTTATTCGCCGATCGGAAAGTTTGAATTTTCTCTTGAATGTGTGCACCTCCCTTGCCGTTTGGAGCGCAAATCGTTTTCTCTTTCACCTCCTTTTTATGGCTGATTTTTATTGAACGGAAATTTTTATGGCAACGACCATTTTTAATTTAATCGACTTTGTTATAAAGATAAAACTTAAGCGCATACAAAATAAATTTTTGGAATGAACCAATAAAATATAAGTTTTATAAATTAAGCCAGAAAAATTACTAGATCCAGTGATGATAAATCACTAGAAGTCTAGGAATATTTATAATCCAGAATGGTAACTTTTAAGAGACCGTGAATATTACCATACCGAATTTAAAAAAATATATATAATGTCTGTGGTCGCACTCCCAGCAAGGACTTTTACTGGAAATTCTTATAATTTTTTCAATAATATTTCCTCATTGGAACTATAATAAAATCTTTTTTTGTTTATAAAATAATTTACTAATTTACTGTTTTCCTTTTTGTTGCAGGTAAGGAACTTTTGAGTTACGGGATTAAACTTGTTAACGAAGTCTTAAGTTTAATCCACTGGCTATTTCCTTCAGGTGAGTTATATGATTACATTTCGGAATTGAGGATTTACGCGTACATCTTTGACCCGGAAAATGTACTTTAAAAATACGCATTTCCGATCATATCTGCGTTTGACATCTACGTAAAAAGGCACGAAAGAAAAATGAAAAATTCCATCAAAATCAAAGCAAAAAAAAGGTCCAACTCGAACGCGAAAATTTGAATATCTCAAGGGAGGCATTCACATCGCGGAAACATTTATAAGTCTCGCGGGGCTACGTGACCGGTGAGATTCGAGTCGGGCTGTCGCTCGCGTGATCCTAATAATAAATTGATACCGACGTGCGCGTGTCAAGGGAAAGGGATCGGACGCCCGAGATGCATTTTCGCGCGAACGTGGAAAAACGGAATCGAGGCCGAGAGGCACTTTCGTAGGAGCTGCTGCGGGGCGGCGCGGAACGTCGCTGTTTTGGAATTTAGAGATGCATTCTCTCGACCATCTATCCTCCCCCGAGCGAAAGGCGCAGTGAAAGTTATAAAAGCCTTGCATATAGCGTCGACGGGCGAATGAAATCTCGCGCAGTTGAATATGCTCTTCTTCTTTTCTCCTTTTAAGGGCAGTGGAGCGTATCCATTTTCCAAGGTTTTTTACTGGCAAAATTTTTACGGCCGATGCAGTTGGCGTAAGCGCACAGGGATTGTCGTGAAGGTATTGTATGAAATAGTTTTTTTGTGGGAAAGTGATATTGTCAGTTATTTATATTTTTATATTGATTAATCTTGTATTATATTGTAGTATCCGTGGCCTATAACATGCTTGGGTTTATAAAACGAATCACTTCTGACTTCTTCGATATAAACGCTATTAAGCATCTGTATACATCTCTTGTGCTACTTTCCTTGACTTATGGCTGCCAAATTTGGTCCCCTTGCACTGCGATTTTATCGAATAAGTTACAGGGAGTTCAACATAAACTGCTGCGCTATCTGGCATATAAAAATGGTCATCCAATGCATAGGTTTGATCATGAGTGCTCCGAAGTTGCCTCGTTACTAGGAGTGCAAACCATAAAATCCGTTCACTATTACTGCGACTGCGTGTTCGCATTTAAAATTCTGCACAATCTCCTAGACAGTGGGGATCTTGTGGAATTATTTCAATACCGTCAATTGACATATAATTTAAGGAATTTTAGAATTATCCAGGAGGAGAGTTCCGAATCTAAAGTTGGATTTTATTCTACTATAAATCGTATTAAACGGATTTGCAATTCGCTTCCTCAGCGTTTTAGAAATTTAGATTCTGTAGGGGTATTTAAGTCTTCCATAAGATCTTTTTGTGCGAAGTACTAGTTTTAAGTTTCATTTGTAATTATTTTTGAAATGTGTATCAAAATGTAAGGGTTTTTGCCAGCATAATATTGAATAAATAAATAAATCAGTTGCTATTCTTATCATCAGTACATAAAAAAGATCATTCCTCGCAAATATAATTGTAATCGCACTTGAAAGTAATTACCGTGGTACAGAGCTCGGGCTTTGATGGCTCTCGTTTTTCCAGACCACGAAGGTAATTTTCCGTGGCTGTGCTTGTAAATGTTCTATTCGTCCGGATGTCGATCTCATTTGAAATTTCATTAAGAGAAGCTGAGC
This sequence comes from Eurytoma californica, assembly GCA_035586675.1. Taxonomy (NCBI): domain Eukaryota; kingdom Metazoa; phylum Arthropoda; class Insecta; order Hymenoptera; family Eurytomidae; genus Eurytoma; species Eurytoma californica. Next base: position 3,700 of record JAXIUT010053506.1, on the reverse strand, counting down.
ATTCCGGCCCCGTGAGATGCTCATCTCTGACTCTCCCTGCCCTTTCAACTGCGCCGCGGGCTAGTTCGTGGTGGAGAAAATACAAAGTTTTGCCGTTTCTTGGACGCGAGCCGCTACATTTATCCTCTTTCTTCGTCTTCCCCAGCGGCAGAACCGTATAATAAAATTGTAAACATGAAAGGGGGCAAGATGGTACTTCTGTGGTTTTTCTTCTTTTTTTCCGACGGAATCGCCCAACGTAGTTCTATCGAACTCCAAGTGGCTGCAGAAGTTATTTTTAGTGTTACTATTAGTTCAAAGTTTCAATTTTAAGGATGAAATTTAAAAAAACTCAACCAGTAAATAATGTCAAATTTATGAAGTACCGATCTATTGTGGTGTGTTTGCCCTTTGCAGTAAAACATTGTTCTTAAGATAATATTTAAAAATACACATTTATTTATTAATACAAATATATTCATTAACAATATGTCAAAAACACGAATTTCTTTATATTTACAAATATATTAGTAAAGTAGCAATGACGCTGCTGGCATCAAGTTACGGACAATTCCTCGCTAACGCATAAAACTTAATTCCGCCATGACAAGGTGAGTGATACTCCTAAAAGGTGCGAAAGTAACCAAAAGTTCCGGAAGCAAACTTATGCGCTAACAATTTGGATGCGCGTCGTATCCCGCATCTCGGTGGCCAATATAACTTCGCGCTTAACTTCCTCTGTTCGAAAACAAAGTCGGTCGCCCCTAAAATATCTAGTGTTGCGCTTTGGTTTGGAATACTTCGTGCACATCTCGTCTCGACCATTGCATCCGAAACTTGCGAGAAACTATTCGACGGGCAATGAAAGTGTTCGCTTTCTTTCATTAAAAAATGTAATGTGATTGTATAGTATAAAAAGCTGTTATTTTTCTAGTCCCATATATTTAGTCATATTCATATATAAAGCTATTCTTCTGTTGATCGGTCAAATTCCCACTTTTCCTTTCCACTCTTTCTTCTAAGCATTCTCTTCTCCCTCTTCTTCCCCTTCGCCCAAGTCTTGCTCTTATAAGTTACTTTTCCTCTTATAAGTTAAGTTACATCGTGGCTTTTTCTTCTTCTTTTCCTCCTCACCCTTCTCCATCTTTCTCCTCTGACTTTTCATCATCTTCTTTTCAAAATCGGAGCTCAATTTGCAACCAATACACGAATTATAATGTCGAATCGCATTACGTTTTTTTTCCTCTCCTTCATACTCTTATTCATCTCATTCCTGTTTGTTTTCCTCTTGCTCTTCATCTGCTTTCTTCTTTCTCTTCTTTTTCCCCTTATTCTTCTTTTTCGTCTAATTATTCTCGTGTACTATTGGCACCTATGTGAAGATACAATCTCACATACCTCTTCACATGACCATCGACTACTTAAAATAGATTACTATAGAAAGACAATCTATTCGACGAAGCGTGGACGAAGTCTCCCAGATCAATCGTAACCAGTACACGAATTATAGTGCAACCTTGAATTTAATTCATACACTATAATGATAATATGTACTTAACTGTATTACCTCCTAATCTTTTACTGAGTCCAAATAAAAGGAAGTAAGGGTATTATTATTATCCTTGTCAAAGGGTACAACCATATACGGTCCCAATTAAGGCCTTCGAGACGCCGATACCCTCGAGGCTTCCTTTCGGCCATTTTGGAATCCTGTGAATTACGTAGGTTAGGTCAACCGACCACCAGACATAAATTCCAAATTGGAAGAAACCGCGCCTGCTGCAACTGTCCGCTTGTCTGGCGGACCCTGCCGGACAAATGACGTCTGGTCTGTGCTGTGGAAGGGAGTAAGGGGAGCTACGAGCTTAAGGTAAGAGTGGAAGCATTTGCGTGCTGGTATCATCGCTGGCTTACTCGCCGAGCTGTCTCTTCGATCAGAAGCTGGAGCTATTACAGCGACACGTCAGAAAATTCGGACTTAATCAATAAAAGTTATACAAACATTTTTTTTTACATTTGAGGATTCGTTTTTAATTCGATTTATTTTCGAATTGAATAAGTGTGGAATTAAAAATTTAATTTGAAAGATCCTGTTTAACATTGTAACGAATATTATATCTAAGCCGCAAAATATTTAACATTTAAAGATTTCAAAGACAATAGCTTAAAATTTACTTTTATGCTTAAATCAAGGTAGTATTCATTTGTGATATATTTTATGAGATATAGGAATTGCCTTTATAATTTCATAATTTATGCCTGTATTTTGCATTGTCAGGGCTAATTTCTTTTTTATATATTAAATTCTAAAGCAAAACCCATAAAAAGGTAGAGAATTAGGTGGCGAGATGGGTGATAAAAAGTTTATAGTTAGTAATTATTTACGACATGATTTCATTCAAGACTGAAACATGTATATAAAAGCAAAAATAAAGCCGGTTACTGAATCTGAAAGCGTGCAAACATTATTTATTTTATGAGCCTTTACAACCGGTTCTGTTTCCGCTAGACTTATTCTACTGCAAATATTTGGTTTCATCCATATAAAGCATGTCATTTCAAAAGTGGCTGTGTTGTAAACATTTTTTAACAGTACAACGCTCTGCTGTTACGATTTTAATTATGCAGGAAGTACCGTTCAATATTCATTTATAAAATTTAATTATACACAGTAGTTTATAAGTCAAAAAAATTGTGAGAAACCGAATATTCACTTACCCTATTATTGACTAAATGAGACTGATTCTATTATTAAGTACGCCTACTTATTATCAATAATTGGACAACTAACGTTAGATATAAGTGCATACGAACAAATATCATCTATACATTTTTAGAACATAATTTGTTAGTTCGTTTCCTAGCGCATTTAATATTTAAAAGTATAAAATTTTCAAAGTATATGCACCAACAATATTTTTTTTGACATTGATCATTTCCACTTAACATGTGTCGCTATAATAGTCCGCCGTCCACAGTGCGTGCCGCGGCAGTTCGTTCACGCGTCATAGAGGAGCAATTTCTCGACCGGAAAGGCGTCCCAGGCAGCTAGTTATGTCGATCCCTTTCACTAAAATATGCCGGCACCGCCTCTTTCTCCTTCCTCTCCATTCCACGCCATACGGCTTCTCATTAGCTGGCGAATAAAAATCAAGTTGGCCGAAGGATATTTATCTATATATATAAACCTTCCTTTACGGAGGGATCGGCGATCGGATCTGTAGAGTCCTCGTCAATTTCCTGTACAAAATTAGTATCGACATCCCATCGGTCGCTCGTCTCAGGGAATTTCAAAATTGTATCATGGGTGAATTTACTTATACTTTAGATATTTGATACAGGTTAATTTATTCAATTTACTTCAAAATTTAATAAGGGATGATTTATATTAATAATAGTTTATCATTAGAAAACAATAATTGAAAGCAGTCGTCAATGGAACTTCAGTGTTACCGTAATCAGCCGTTTATACTTTATTATCATGTTAATAAATTAAATGAGACATACTATAAATTTGCATTGCTTCATAGTTGTATTCAATTTTCTTGTTTACTTTTAAACTATTCTATCTTTTTTCGAAAATTTATATTATCGTCTGTAAAAGCAGAATGCAAAATTTAAAAATGAATCTACCCATGAAAGAATGCCAGAGCTGACACAACGGCCCAATACTGGTTAAATATTGGTTGCCAAATGTTACTAGCCGACGCTTGGCCCAGCA
>JAXIUT010053495.1:0-10574 GCA_035586675.1 Eurytoma californica | reverse complement strand
TCCACCATTTGAGGGCCGGTATTACCGATCGCGGCGCACTAGAGCGATAGAGGGCGCGACGGGGGGTCGCCTTATCAACGGAAAAGGGCCAGCCGCGGGCTATTACGACTAGGGGAGGTGTCAAATAACGACACCTCGCGTAATTGAGGGAAAACCGATTGCGAGCGGGAGAGAAGATACGTGACGTGAGAGATAGAAAAAGAGGGAAGACCAGACGAAGCTTGGCGTCGGCGTAGCCATTTTCGACACTCTCTAGCCGCCCGTAGCCGAGTGAAGACGCTTCGCCCTCACTTACATTTCTTTGGGAAGACCCTATAACGCCGACCCGGACCCGATTACCCGCACCGAGCCCTTGGAGCCGAATCCGCATCCAGCGACGAGACGAGCGTGCGAGACAGGAGCAGCGACCCGGAGGACGAGCGGCGAGGAACGCGTCGAGAAGACGGTGAGTGGGCCGGTATTTCGGGGCCGCGGGCGCCGACGCCATCGAGGCGAGACGACCGGGCGAGGAGTGCGCGCGTGCGGATAGCGGCTACGGGTAGGACGACGCGTGGATCATGCAGGCGTGCGGAACATTGTAAAAGAGTCGTGGGAGCGTGTGCATAATTGTAAATAACCGGCGTGGACGCGAGACGCGGACGCGAACACAACACAAGTACAAATGTATCGTTAGGGCATACGTAATAAATCGTTTCTTTTGCTACTATTCGTTGGTGTATTTCTTCGGTGTGACTTTATGTTCAGTGTAGTTTTGCCAAGGAGTTTTCCCTCTCCTTTTGGCTAGTACGAGCACCCTTAGGCGTGCATCCCACCTTCTCAGCTCTCCGCGGGCTAGCGGGTAGAAACGACACCAGGAGGTGTGGAATTGGCGCCTATCGCGCGTTTCCAGACGCGCGATCAAATAAATTAAGCCGAGAAGCCCAAACGCCGCTTTGAGACGTGGTGAAAGGGAAAATTCGGGTTGACCGAAAAATTACCGCGTGACAATATTCTTTCCTTTTTTCCCTGCATTCTTCCTTTGTGCTTTCTCCCCTTTTGCATTTTTTTATTATTTCCATTAGACTTTTTCTTTTTTCTTTAATCCATTTTCTATTAACCACTCAATCATGTCTTTTCCCTCTCCGTTCTTTGCTTTGTCTCTGCTCTTTCTCTTTTCTCTCTCTCCCTCCTCTTTTATCTTTCCTCCTTCCTCTCCTGTTCTTGCATTAAAATCTCCTCCTATTATTATATATTCTGGCTTTTCTTCTTCTATCCAATTGCTTATTATTTCATAATTCTTTTTCTTCTTCTTTCCCATGTACACAATTATTACTATCCATTTCTTATGTTGTCTCTCGAATGTCGCTGCTATCATCTCTTCTGTTTTGCTTACCTTCCATTTCGTTTTATGTTTTTTAAAACTTTCTTTTATCGCAAGTATTATTCCTCCTTTAGCTCTACCTTTTTTATGTTCTCTTTTTGCTTTAATTTCTACGCATTCATACCCTTCCAAGTGTTTTTCTAAACTTTCTTTCTCTTCCCATGTTTCTACCAGTCCTATAATCTAATATTCTCTTAGTTCTTCCCATGTTTCTTTTGGTTTTCTTTTTCCACCTGCTATATTCCATGCTATAAATCTTTGTCTTTTTTTATTTTTCGTTGCGAAACCATTTTCCTTCCTTTTCACTCCATACTCACGTTTCTATTTCTCCTATTACTTTATTGTAATTTATTTTCCATTTGCCTCCTTTTCTTCTCAGTTCTTTCGCTTTTTCGAGTATTTTTTCTCTTATCCTTCTTTCTTTTACTGTCAAGTCATTGTCAATGTAAACTCTTTCTTCTCCTAATTTTCTTTTATTCCTCATTGTCTTCTCTTTTTCCTCCCATTTTTCGCATTTTGCTACCACTTTTTTCCAATCCTGCTTTCCTATTTTCCATGTTTTATTTTAACTATGACATCCAGTTTTTCTTCAATCCATTTTTCTATCTGTTTATTGTTCCATTCTTTCTCTTTTTTTAATCCTGTTATTACTATGTTGTTTCTCTTTCTCTCTTTCTCCATTTCCTCTGCTAACCTGTCTATCTTGTTTTCCTCTCTTGTTTTTACGTTTTTTTCTTTTTCTTTCTCCTTTATTTTTTCTTCATTTTCTTCTTGCGCTTGTTCATCTCTGCTTTTTCTCCATTCCTCTAGTTCCTTTTTTATTTCTTCCCATTTTTCTGCTCTGTTTTCAAGTTCATTTATTTTTGTCATTATTTCTTTTTTTTTCTTTTTTCATATCTTCTCTCCATTCATTTTCTTTTCTTTCCCTTTCTTCTGTCTTTCTTTTCTTTTCTCTTTTCCATTCTTGCCATCTGCTGTTCCACATCTCCTCACTTTTCTCTTCATTTTTTTTCATGTTTTCCATAACTTCTTTTCTAAGCTCTTCTAATTTCATTTGGTTTTTATTAATTTCTTCCAATTGTTCTTTCTGTTTTTCTATTATCATTTCTGCCATCAATTTCATGCTTTCATCCTCTTTGCTTTTGTTTTCTGTTTTTTCTTCTGACTCAATATCCTTTTCTACTTCCCTTTTTTTTCCATATATCTCTCGTCATTTTTTCCTCTCTTTAACCTTTCTTCTTCCCCTTCATTGGGGCTTCTGTCTTTCCTTTTCTGCTTTTTTTCTTCTTCGATCTGATCATTTTCTTTTTTTTCCTTATCCTCTTCTTCCTTACTTTCCCTGTTCTCTCCTTCGTTTGAGCTATTGTTCATTTTTCCTCTCATCGCTCTCATCCATTCATACATCTTTGTTTCCTCTCTGTCTTGTTTTTATTCCTTATGGTCGGGCGTACCTATTCTTATTCTTGTGTCTTATCTAAATCCTTTTATGCTCTATGACTTTTTCCTTCTCCCTCTACTTTCTTTCTACCTTGTTGTCTTTTTCCTAACCTCTCAGAACACCTTTTTTCTACCAGCTTTTTTACCTTTTTCCTACTTTCCGTTATCCCTTTTTTATATTTTTTTTCCTTCCTCTTTCTCCTTACTCGCTAATTCTTACCTTTGTGTGTTTTGGTATATTTGTATTTTTCTTTCTTTGCTATTTCTTTCTCTCCTTGCTTTTACACTCCTTACCCTGCGAACGCAATTGTACAGCCAAGCGCCGGCTACGAGATATCAAATGTATACTTTGAAGTTACTATTAGTATCATAGTCCACCCGTTGGTCGGATGTTCACCTCGATTCAATATTTAAGTCATTTAAATTTATTCTTAGAATTGAATTATACTTTTCAAGCTCCGACTTCTATAATATCATTTAAAATAATAATTAATATAATCCAATGATAAAAATAACACAAATATAATTATATCACATAATGTACAACATATAAAACAATAATTAATGTACCTTTTTGATTTTTATTTGGCTTAAATCACTCTTTGCTTTTTTAATTTTGTTGTCATCCGCACTACTTTCCTCGGTCATCATTTGTCGAGTTGGTTTACTCTTGCAGCGTAAATTTTTAATTTTATATTCTAATTCTTCTTCTGTAGCTGTGATGAAAATAATTAAAATACAATTTCTTAACTAATAAAATATAAATTCTTTATAATTTTCAAAGTATTATTTTATGGCTTATATTATACCTTCTAAAAATAGTATTTCAACTTTCAATTTTATATCATCTTGCTCAATCAAATATTTTGTTTTTCGATTAAAATCTAAACCTTTAAATTTGTGCTTAATTTTACTCAGAGGCATTATGATTTTATTGCCTGCTTTAGATCCTTCTAAAATCTTAACGTAAGCATGGCCATTATCACAATAACCTACTTTCTGCATGATGATCGCGTGCTATAATTAAATCAAAGTCCATCGTTATTTTAAAAAGTTTAAATTAAAAAAATAATATTAAACATTAATAAAGTATACTTAATTAAAGCAGATTTTCACAATATTTTTTGTTATACAAGTTATTTATACAATTTACCTTATAAAATTAATTCACCATGTGACATGCAGCGTGCTCGACTCGTCACTCGAGGGATATCGTATATTAGATACTACACCACTTAATCAACCAATCAGAGAGCTATTTGTTCCTGTGTCTGAAACTTCACTCATACACACTTACGTCAGTCGTCACACATATGTGTACGCATTGTAACTTGTATGCCGCGTTCGCGACGCCATCGTGCACTTGGACAAGTTTTTCATAAAGTGTCGTTTAGGTTATTTTATATGCATTTTAATAACAATTCACATACAAATATGTAAGTAATTATAATTGCATTATTAAGTAATGTAATGTACTATTGTGTATAGACGTATGTAAATATACAGAAACTTTATAAAATAATACATCTATTACATATTTTATAATATTTTTCAGATAATATTCAAAATAGTCATGGAAAATAAGAGTTCTAAGGATAAAAGTAGTGCAAGTACCAGTGATGATGATTGTGATGTTCCATTATTGCCTACTATTAATAGACCCATTAAGAGATACAAACACTTCTTAAATCCTGATTTTAAACCGTATGAAATAAGTAGACAGACTCTAAAAAAATACAAACTTGCATCGTTAATGTACAAAAATAAATTACAATATAAAGGGAATGAGACGGAACAACAATTACAGAACATTGGAGTTGTTAATGGTAACTTATATAAATAAATCTTTTTTTACAATTTATACATAATACAACATGCACTACATTGAAATAAATTATTATTAAATTGAAATAAATCATAAGCTTCAAATAACCCGAAAGGCCTTTCGCTCTCATACATGCATATTCCGTAAGCATGTCAAATAAATAATGGTTGCGTTTTATTTTAGTACTGCAGCATATATTTGGCTGCATGTAAAAATAATATTTAGCATCGACAACATCGACAATATTAAATGATGTTTATACTTATAAAAATAATGATGACTATTGTTTTCTACAGTGTTATTGCCTCCAAAAAATATTACAGAAATGCTCTGAATGAAAAAAATTTCTCAGAAATAATTCCAACAAAATTAAATTTCATTCTGCAGATTTGTCCTTGGAGACATTTCTCAGCTTTTTTAAGTTAATTTTAATATTAAAATTTTAAAATATATAGGATGCAAAGTAATAATAAAGATATTCAATTGATTTAAATCGTACCTTATTACAATCGATTAATCAATTTTATTGATTATTTAAAAATCAAAAAAAAAATTTCGAAAAAAGCGCAACGTAGTGCCCTTGATAAATATGATCTGATTTCAATCAAAATTTGCTTTCATTTTTATACAATGAAAAAAATGTCGATGCCGGTAAAATAGATTCCTAATCACGAGTTTTATATCCCATTATGCTGGCGCAATTGGGACCTTGCATGAAAAATTCTATTAGATCCGTCAAATAGAGTATTGAAAAATATTCGATGCGTATTTTTTCTTTTGTCAATATAACGTTTATTAACATAGATATATGGAAGTTAAAATTATACTACTAAGGTGTGACGTCACAACGGCGAAGTATATCTATATAGGTGTGACGTCACACGAATTTTCAAAGTGCGATATTTTTGTTAATAATCGTTAAATTGAGAAAAGAAAAAATACGTGTCGATTATTTTTTGATATTCTAAAAGACGGATTTAATAGAATTTGAATTTATTTTTCAGGCAAGGTCCCAATTCACTCTACGGCCAGTGCATGTTGAATAAGTTGGTCAATAACGGCTGGTCCGTCCTATCTATATTAAGATTGTAGATTGAAAATGATTTAACATTTTCATTCTTTGTAATCTCTTTCTCCCATACCTGTAAAAATAGTCGATTAAATTCGATTTCTTAATTGGAAATCTTAATACATTTTAATCGGAATTAATCGGATTGTGATTAATGTGAATTTGTTCGTATTAAGATTTCCAATTATGAAATCAGATTTAATTGACTATTTTTACCAGGCAGGTTTTTTGAAAAGTGAAAATTTTTGAAAATTATTTAAATTATTTTACTTAACTTAACTATTTTATTTTAACTTCAGTAAAAGTATTTATTTTTAATGGAAATATTATTTTCTTTACTTCACAGATTTAGAACATCAAGCTTCGACGTCTACCCAACCTAATACAGAATCTGTAATTGTATCTACCTTAGATGAAGAGTGTGACTGCAGCGATATTGATAAAGATACTAAAGATCGTGTAAATAGCGATGACTGTGAGACTAATGGCAATGATAGTTATAAGAATGATATTTCTAGGGTTAATTATAAAAATGTAAATAGCGATGACTGTAAGACTGATCGAAGGACTAATTATGAGAATGATAATAGCGATAATGCTGACATTGATGGATCAAGGGCTAATTATGAGAATAATAATTCTAATAGTTACGAGAATATTGGCGCCGATTCACAAAATGAGTATCGTGATTTCCATGGAGATAATGACGAGTGCAACTTAAACAGTAATTTTGATAATTCAAGTACTAGTGATTCTGAAAGTATTGAGAGCGATGAAGATATGAGTAATTGTGGCGGAAAATATTCATTCGATAAAATAATGTTTGTAGCATCGGAACTTTCCGTGCGCGATATTATTTTGCTTACTACTTCATTTTCTTTACGATAAAAGTTATTGCTGGACCTAACTTTAATTATTTAAATTTATCCAAGTACACAATGTCGCAGTGTTTCTCTACGCAAAATAAAAAAGTGGTATACCATTATTATTGCGATAAATGTTCTGAAAGGATTATTTATTCTATTGATGCTAGTCAAAGTCGTAAACCAACTATAACTAAGGTATTTATTTATTTATTTATTTATTATTAAACGGGCAATTACCCTTACAATAACTTATTATAATTTATGTATATCTTATAGGTATGTGCAAAATGTAATGAAAAGAGTAAAGTTACAGCTGCTTCTAAAAATTATTTTATTTCATTAAATCCATTGTAACGGGACTCTTTATAACCGGGAAAAAACGGAATTTGGAAGGAAAGGAAAAATTAAGCGACGAGGGGACTTGAATCCTCGACCCCAGGATCCTAAAGCCGCGCTCTAACCACTGAGCCAACTTCGTACTAGCCGATTGCTCGACTAGGCCGTAATTACAGGATATGCGCCATTCTACCCTGTCACATCCCCTCCTGCCAAACCGAAGTTACCGCTCGCGGTAGCTTCGTTTCCATCTTTTCATTCGCCATTGCGATTCCCACCTCACCCCCTCCTCTAAACGTCGAGTAGTAAGGCATACGAACGAGACGTACTCAGCACCGCGCACCTGATTGCGGCCGATATACGCTCGTAAGGTGACGCTTAAGCACGTCACGCGCTATAGGGAACGCTGAGGGGAACTATGTACAAGGAAACTGCCTTACCGACTACGACACGAGCCCTAGAGCTCTTTTTAGGGAGTATGGGGTGGAGGCTATGGGGAGGACAACAACTCGTGGGTTTTTAAGTTGGGCGCCAATGTAACGGGACTCTTTTTAACCGGGAAAAAGCGGAATTTGGAAGGAAAGGAAAAATTAAGCGACGAGGGGACTTGAACCCTCGACCCCAGGATCCTAAAGCCGCGCTCTAACCACTGAGCCAACGTCGCACTAGCCGATTGCTCGACTAGGCCGTAATTACAGGATATGCGCCATTCTACCCTGTCACACCATCTTTCCAATTAAAGTTATTGTTGGAAGATGACATGATTTTTGAAAATTTATTACAAAACGTAAATAATCGACAAGCTCGTGAAAATTTCAATACTATTGAAGATATTTGTGATGGAAAATTGTACAAAAACATTTTGCAAAATTCAAAAAAGGAGAAAATAAATTTTAGTACAGATGGAGCACCACTTATTAAGAGTGGAAAAAGGGGATTTTGGCCGCTGCAAGTTCTTCTAAACGATCTTTCACCAAAATTAAGATCAAAATTTGTACTATTATTTGGGATTTTGACTGTTGAGAAAGAACCTAAGAGTGCTCTGCTAAATTTATTCATGTCTACGTTTGTTAAGGCAATGAATCATTTATATAAAAATGGTATCACCATTGAAAAGAATGGTATAGAGTACGTATTTAAATTTGTCGTAGCCAATTGTATTGTCGAGTCGGTCTGCCGCCCTATACTCCAAAATCGTCTCCAATTTAACGGCTATTGTGGCTGCAGTTGGTGCTATCAAATGGAAGAGTACATTGCATCAGTTAGTGGAATACTATTATAGAAAACCGCTATTTAACAATAACACCGGGTCGACCATACCCATGATATTCGTAGAATGCCTCGAAGTGGAATAATTACAGGAAAAGCTAAACCTAAGGCGTCCGAATTAAAATCGTGGCTTCTGTTTTTTAGTTTGCCTTGTTTGAAAGGAATTTTAAATGACCAAGCACTAGATCACTATTCCTTGTTAGTCAAAAGTGCGTATACTCTTTTAAAAACAAGAATTTCAAATGAAGAACTAATTGAATGTGAACGTGATCTCTTAAAATTTGTTTGCATTTTTCAAATGCTGTACGGAGTCGAAAAAATGACATTTAATGTGCACTGCCTTTTGCATATTACAGACTCTATCAGGGCTTGCGGTCCTCTTTATCTTAATTCTGCTTTTGGCTTTGAAAGCCATATATACACCTTAAAGCAGTACGTAAATGGACCAAATGGAATGGATAGGCAGATGGCACGGAAACATATGCAAACTGTGATATTCAAAACAGGAAACGTCAGTTACTCAATTTTGCAAGGATTTATTTATTCCCAAAAGATTAACGTTTTTTTATCATGAAGAGAAAAATGTTACTTTCATTGGAAGAAGTAGAAAAACGCAAATAAATAACAATGATGCTCTAGTTTATAAAAAGTGTATTTTTCAAGGTACAGTTTATCTCAGTCTGGAGTACAGTCGTGCGAATAAAACTGTTGATACAGTAATAAGGTTACGTTCGGGAGAATACTGTCGTATCAATCAAATTTTAAATGTAAATAGTGACTGTTATTTTTGTCTGAGTTTAATTAATACATTTTCCGATAACCCTTTTATAAATGTTACACATATTAACAAAATTAAGTCTGAAAATACGAAACAAACCATGATTAAACATGTAAAAGAAGTTGAATGTAAAGTTATGTTAGTTAATGTTAGAAATGCACGGTATTTATGTACATTGCCGAATTATCTAGAAATTCAATAATTATTCTCTACAAGAATTGAAATTTCTATTTATTATTATTATATAAATGTGATTATTATTATTATAAATCGCCCACTATAATAATGGATTAAAATAGTTTGACGATAACTCATGAGTGCAGAATTAATTAATAATTTCTACGTTAAACCCGATAAAAATCGATTAATTATTATAATACGCTTCATTTATCGCATTTAAATGTACAATAGTTAATTTTAGCGTGCTTCATGCTCCTCAATTCGTACAACTATTTCAACTGTCATTTTTTATTTATGAATTTGTTGAATAATTATTCATCTATCTTATCCAAAAAATTTCGGCTTTGAATTTCTATAAAGAAAAATAGATTATTCGCTTATTAATTTTAGAGTATAAGTAGTAACATTGGACACGTCTTTTTCGCGTACCCTGATCTGCATGAATAACAAATGAAATTTTGTGTTTTTCGAAAATCAAAACCATAGCGCTAAATTTATATAATGGATAGAACTTACAATTGCGATAAAAATCAATTAAAATACTCTTTATTTAATAATAATCAAATTTTCTATTAATTATGACAAATTTACTGTAAGTTGATAAAAAAGAATATTCGTTAAAATGGATTAAAATTACTACGTTAATATCTAATCATGATTAATATTTTTTAGATTAGCACATACAAAAGTCGATCACTAGGATTTATTTAATCACTTACAGTACAATTCAATTCGATTACAATTTATTACTTTTAATAACTTGACAAATTTTGAAAGAATTGAAACAAGCAGTATATTTTAAGTCGATAAAATAGGATATTCGTATATTTGGATTGAAATCGATTCATAATAAATGACCCATCACTGATATGGTAGTACTGATTAATCTTTCTTAGACTAGGTAGAAAAAAATATCGATTAATTGTTATGATCTATTAATACAGGAAAGAATATAAGTGTGACAAATATATTAGATTGGATGTTCAAACAATTTAATTTAGTACCGATTTGCAGTAAATACTATATAACAGCATTAATATAGATTAATACATTTTTTTATTAAAATAGATATATATCGATTAATTGCTTGGATCCTTTGGCTGCATTAAAATGGATAATCTTCCACCAAAATTCAAATCGATTAAAGTAATAAATTAAAAAATATTATATTAAATGTCGATTAATTGCTTGGATCTTTTGGCTGCATTTAAATGGATCTACTATTTAATCTGCTGCCAGAATTCCAATCGATTAAAGTTTACTTCTTTAATAAAGTAAAAAATATTTTATTAATTGCGATAAATACATTTAAAGTCGATTAAATTAAAATTCATTGAAACCTATTCGCAGTAAATACTACATAACAGCATTAAAATAGATTAATACATTATTTTTCTTTTTTTTTTTTTTTTTTTTTTTTGCACGAAGGGGGAAATGCTTTATGCACTTACCCA
>JAXIUT010053484.1:0-10579 GCA_035586675.1 Eurytoma californica | reverse complement strand
ATCATGCAGGATCGACAGAATATCCTACAGGATTCCTGCAGGATTCCTGTAGGACATCCTGCAGGAGTCCTGCAGGACATTTCGATAAGGGTGAGTAATTTATCTTATTCGTATCTTTTTCTGTATTCGCAAGTTTCTTATTAATCTCAATAAAAAGTGGATAGTACATAGGTATCTTTAATTTAAAAGTTTTTGTACTAATTGTACTAGCTTTAATAAAAATTAATTATTATCATTAATTAAGGACAATGCACGAATATTTTTAATTTTCGTAATACAAGTTACTTTATTTACAGATGACGGATTCTATAGAGAAGATTACCAAAGAAAAAATATTAAGTCTCCATCAAGCACAATTATGCATAAGACGATTTTTTCAACCCCCGTAAGCCCGATTACTATTACCTCAACTTCTTCAGCAAAAATTCCAAGCCTTGCAGTCGTAAATAAGCGTATTAATGCAAATGTCATTAGAGCAAGTACTGTTAGATCAGGTACAATGAGGGCCAGAGATGAACTAATCAGCATTAATAACAGCTATGGGAATGACGATTACTGGCCGTCTTCAGCGAAAATGAAGAAAGTTGATAAATTCAACAAACATAAAACTTGTAATATACTCTAAATGCAAATCTACACCTCTTTTTTTTTAACTTTAGATTAGTGTTGCGGGCATTATATTAATTGTTTGACAAGCGTACAAGTATATACATTATAAATATCTTTGATCTCTTTTATTTAATATTAATATTAGTTTGCAATGAATATTTTGTCTTATGTGATAATGTGACATGATGAATGAAGATATTGCGATGATAAAATTATTATATATATTATTTTGTATTTATTCTATTTATATAAAGTCATGTATATTCAAAGATTTTATTATAAAATTGCAAACAAAAAACCATTTAAGTCTACATTTATTTTTGTCTGCGATTGAATACAGGCCTTTTTAAAAAATGCTTGATTTTATCAATTTCAGAGCTTTCTATCAATTTCCCGCAAAAAAAGCCCGTTTGGGAATTTTGCCTCGCGAAATTTGCCTTTTTTTGTAATTATGAACATTGTTTAATTTTTTCCTGAACTCCATGAAATATATTTATTTGAACTTGCAATTTTTTGTTTCATGAAAATAAGAAAATAAAAAATATCACTGAATTATGTTTATTGAAGTTTTATTTCAAAAAATTAAACTTATGCTAAAATTAAGAAGCTATTTTATTAAATTAAACTTTTAAAAATTTATAAAAAATACTAATGAAAAGTATGAAACTTTTCATCTCAACTTCGATTGAATATTATTAATTATGTGGGAAGAATTGTGAGCTCGGTCGGGACCTAGAATATCTCCTACAATTATGTTTTAACCAAAAAAAAATGAAGAGTTTTATATGCAGTTGATTATAATCGAAAATAGAAAATTCTGAAATATCAGCCACAATAAAACAGGATTTTAAAATTATTAAAATTGCTAATATGTCTTAACTATACTTATAGAAAAAAAAATTTTTGACTTTTTTTGGGCCATCGCATAGATACGGCCCTTCGTACTTATATATAATGTAAGGCTCGATCGGCCGTAAGTAAAACAGCAACAGTCTGTCTCTGTACAGTCACATTTTGCTCTCGCAGTCCCACTATAGTCGCTCGAACCTTCGAATGCTTACTAAGCGATAAGCAAGGTATCAGGTTTGCTCATTCAATTTTACATTCCTTTTGTTTAAATCTATGTATATCAATCATTAATTGACTCAAAGAAAATATAATATCTTTTTTAAGTTATTCAGTGTTATTGTACAAAACAAATGGCAACTCAATTTAACAACGTATAAAACTAATGGCAAATTAGAAATTGGGAAAAAGGTTTAAACTCGACTTGTTACTAGTTGTAAGACTATTCCAAATTCCCAAATACACTGGCGAGGTAGGATGTCGCTGTCAGATCGCTTATAGTTCGGTCTTGTAAGCAATTCAGACAAAGGCAAATGGGCAGTAGTAGCAGGTAGTAGATTTCGAGTTTGATCGGTGACAGATTTATTAGTTGATTCAATTCGTAAGTAAATTTCTTTATACTTTTTCAATTTCTTTAAAAAATATAATTTATTTTTATAGGCATTGTTTCAAACGATTTTTTCAGAAAAATTTGAAGAAATGTATGTGATATTATAATAGTCAAATCGATTAAGTGTTCGTGCCATTTACATACTGCAAATTTGTAAGCTAAAAAAAGTGACAATTACAAACATACCAAGTTAAAATTCGATGACGATTTAAAAATAAAACAATGGCTTTACCAAGGTACTATATACCAAGAGGCTTGGAAAATGCAATAAAAGACAATGCAGCATTTGCTGAAGGCATTAATTTGCGAAACAAATTTTCGCAAGTATTAATGAGATTGAAGAATATTGATTGTTTGGAAATTGCAGAATGTCATTACCTTCAATTTCTCAAGTTGGGCTTGTATCTTGAAGAATATCAAAAAAGAATAGATACAAGAAAACAGTTTCAGATAAAGGGAACTAAAATAGAAAAGTTGTCCGATTCGGAGGCAAAATTTAAGATTAAGGTTGAGAATCTCGATGAGACTAGTCCAATTTTAAATGTTTCGGATTTACTGATAGCTTATGAGCAGAATAATCAAAAGTTCAAGCATTTTTTTACAGTTGTAAAAGTATATGGAGATCACGTGATAGTTTCTGCGACTAAAAAGTAGATATTTACTTATTTGTTTATCTGCATGATAAATACTAGATGATGTAACGTTTTGTCTTTGTTACAGGTTTTGTAAAATATACAGTGAATTAGTAAAGTATAACATAGAACTAAAGTTTAATGATTATTGGTTTCAATGTTGTCACTATGCTTTGACTGCAATTGACTCATTCATGATTTCACAATATATTTTTCCACAAAAAGGTCCTTTTATTTCACGTGGTCTGAAATCCCAGTTAGTATTTTAGAATAAATTAATTTTGTACTATAAACATGATCTATATGTTAACATAGATATCCAATCAGAAATTATATGAGTAATTTACTTTTAGCCACAAATGGTTCAACGAATTGATTAATCCTGAACAAAAACAAGTTGTTTGTAATATAATAAATAAATCATCTTTTCCTGCACCTTATATTTTGTATGGACCACCTGGAACAGGCAAAACGTCAACCCTAGTAGAAGCGATCTGCCAGGTAAATCAATTTCTTTTTTTTTTTTTTTTTCAATAAATATTTACAACATTTCAAATGAATTATTAACAACAGCTGATTTTCATATTGCAGTTATGGAAAGTATCAAATGATTACATTTTGATATGTGCTCCATCCAATGCAGCATGTAATGTGGTTACAAAAAGACTTCTTGATTACATTCCACATAATAATCTTTATAGATTTTATAGTCGGACTGAAGAATAGTAGGTTATTTGTGAATATTTTTAAACATTCAAAAATGCAGATAATATTTTTTTTCAATCTTTTAGTTCCTCGATTAATGAAGATATAAAGAAATGTTGTAATTTTAAAAACAGTGGCAAAGTAGATAAAATAGAACATGTTGACTTTTCCTGTAAGAAAATTATTATCACTACTTTGTGCAGTTCTGTAAGGTCTGCCCCAATTTATTTATTTTTAACAATTTATAATTGATTTTTTTTATAAGCAATATTATAAAACTCATTAAATTTGAAATAAAAATTGAAATTCTGTATTTTTAGATTGGAAAGAGCGAAATTATCCTTTTCTTATTTGTTCATTGATGAAGGTGGTCAAACAGCACTTACAGATGTTTTGTTGCCGTTCTGCGCGTTGAAATACTCACAATCCTTTCAAATTGTAATATCCGGTGATCACCATCAGTTGGGGCCGTGCATAACATCCAAACTTGCACAACCATTACTTGGTAAATGTAACAAAATAAAATTTCTTAGAAATTTTTATTTACGCAAAAGAGATTTATTATAATAAATTTCTTTTCAAGGACAATCGATTTTAGAAAAGCTCATGAAACAAGATCCTTATAAAAAATATGCAAATACAGGGTATGACCCCCGGTATATTATGAAGTTAACTCGTAATTACAGAAGTAGTAAGGACATTATTCACATATCGAATGTATTGTTCTACGATAACGAATTGATCGCTTGCAATAATACGAAGGTAAGCACTTTTCCCGTCGCCTTTTATGCCGTGGAAGGAAAAGAGCAGAAGATGCCCAATTCCAAAAGGTATAAATGACGTTTAATTTCAGAATTGTAAGAAGCGGAATTTATTAAAGCTACAAATACTTATTATGTTAAGTGTATGTATGCTTGCGTGCATTTTTGTATTTTAATTATATTTTTTATATTTAAAATATACTTACAGTTCATACAATGAAGATGAGATAAAAGTAGTATTGTTTCTCACAAAAAATATTATTGGAAGGCGAATAGGAGGCAAAATAATTAGAAAAGAAGATGTTGGAATTGTCACCCCATTTAGACTTCAAGTTTCAAAAATACGTGAAAAACTCAACAATACTGCACTGGAAGAAGTCGAGGTAGGAACTATAGAGATATTTCAAGGACAAGAAAAAGAACTAATAATTATAAGTACTGTTAGAAGTGAAACGTTTGTTCATGACGGTGTTGAGCATCTAGGATTTTTGTCGAATCCAAAACGATTCAACGTCGCTCTCACCCGTGCCAAATCTTTGCTAACGGTCGTGGGGAATCCCAGGGTTCTGCAAACGAATAAATATTGGCGTTATTTTATAAGATTTTGTCAAGAAAACAATTCTTGTAGGGGCGACTCATTCTTATTAAAAAATGAAATATCTTCATTGCACGATCTAACCATTGGAAGCAAAATTAAAAAGTCGACGGATCTGTTCCACGAGACTTTTACAATTTTTAAAATAGGTAAAGAGTAATCTTTTACTATAATTACTTATTTGTTTATAAGGCAGAAAAACTTTTATGAAATTATATGAAAATAAATAAAAGAATAGTATTTGTTTTGTAATATAAAAACATTTTTTGTTCGCAGATAATGGAATATTGAATACCCCAAAAACTAATTCGTCAATGAGAAATCTTGATTCAATTCGAAATAGTTCAGTGGCAACAAGTAATGTGGCCAATATTAATATAGTACGAAATTCTCCACTTAATACAGCTGATTTATATTCAAGAACAACTAAGGCAAATCTTAAAAATGTCAACCAAATTCATTGTCGAAAACCAGATAAAAAGAAAAAAAAGGAATGCTTTAGATGTTGCATTCTGTAGATTTCGGTTAATTTACTTTAAAAAATTTATATAATTATTTAATGTTTTTAAGTTGTGCATCTTATTATAGTTTCATGTAACCAGTTTAAGATTAAAGACGTAGATAAAAATTACTAAGGTTTTAAAGCCAAATTAATTACAGTTATAATTTGGCTAAATTATATTTATAAGGACCCGGCCTCGATGCGTAATATAGGTACTATTTCATCCCCACCGACAGCACGCGGTTTGATACTGCGACTATAAAAGCAAAGTGCTGCACTGTACAGGCAGTATTTCTGAGTTGCGTGCGAACAGCGCACGCATTCGGATTTTAATAAATGAAAGTGTGTTATTCAAGTTGAAAAAATAAATTAACTTATTTAATTTTCTTATGTAAAATTAATTTATATAAATTTTTTTAAGTAGATTTTAGAGTTGATTTCGATATATTTCATGATAAATTTTTTTTCACATAATCTAAACATCTAATAATAGACATTGTTAACAAAGTGTGGTAATTAATTATTGGAAAATTCTTTAGTTGACTGTACATTAAACACATTTATAGTTGTTTCTGGCGTGTAAACGATGTCTTTCTCCATGCATAAATTGCCAAGATACTACATTCCAGTGGATTTGAAAAATTCCATATCTGGAACTACCGTTTCAGAATTAACTGTCATGAATAGTAAAAGGGAACAGTTCTGGTCTATACTCAAAGAACTGGAAAAGCTTGATCACTTAGAATTGGCAAAATGCCACTATTTGCAATTCCTTAAGCTTGGACTGTATCTGGAAGAATACCAACAGAGAATTGAGATGAAGAAATTTGAATTAATCAGTGCAACTGTGTTACCTGTGAAAACCGATGAAAGAAAATTTAGAATTTTTGTCGAGAATATTGATGAAGATAATACAATTTTAAGTCCTATGGATACATTAAAAGCTCAAGAATCCAATACATGCGGTACAGCATTCTTCTTAAGAATTACGCAGATTGAAAAAAATTATGTACATGTTATTGCCAATAAAAAGTAAGAATGAAATTTTTTATTTAACTATTTAGAACCTTTTAGTGAGAGAAATTACTCGCAAAATTTACGATGAAGATCACCGTACAAATTAAATGATCACTGTCATTTTTATATTAATTTTGCGTAATTGCCTGTAAAAAATTTTACATAAAAAGCTTTGAAATTTTTCGAAGAAAAATCATCGGACTACCACATTTTTTCACATTACGTTTACAGTAAGCTTCATTGATTGTAAATTTTAAAAGTAAATTCTCCTGTAAGTTTAATAAAAATTTTAACACTAACATGTTTTTTATAACAGATTTTGTGAAACCTATGTTTCAACTAAGAAATATAATATGGTAGTTATTTTTAATAACTATATATTTCAAGTCAGTCATAATGCTTTAGCAAAAGTTAAGAAAATGTGATGACAAATTATCTTTTTCCCGAAAAAAGTGCTAGTATTCCGCAAAATTTAATTGATGAGTTAGTATTTACATATTAATAAAATGGTGTTAAAATAATTTATTTTTTAATTAGATATATATATATCTTATTTTATAAGCAATAACTGGGTTCATGAAGAAGTGTATCGCAATCCAGAGCAAAGAAAAGCTGTGTTAAATATTTTAAACAAAACAGCTGAACCTTTTCCGTACATTTTGTATGGACCACCTGGTACTGGTAAAACAACAACTTTAGTGGAGGCAGTGTGTCAGGTATAAAAAATTTTAATTTAAGCACAATCAAAACATATGTGTAATTAATTTAATAAGGATAACTAACATTCGAAAAATTTTATAATAAATTTAAATTATATATAAAGGCTACATTTAGTAATAAAATTATTTATTTCATTAATTTAAAAAAAGCAGTAAACATGAAAAAAAAATTTATTTCATTCTACTAACAGATATGGCAGGAAACGGGTGATTACATTCTAATATGTGCACCTTCTAATGCAGCTTGTGATGTCATCGTTAAAAAATTGGTTTTATTAAATACCATCCCACTTCGTAATATATTTCGCGTGTATAATCAATCCAAAGAATAGTAAGTAGTAAATTTATTTAAATTTAAACAAAATATTTGTTTAATTATACCTTTATTAAATTTAGCTCTACAATTGACGATGATATTAAAAAGTGTTGCAATTTTACCCTTTCTGGTTGTGCTATTGAATTAGAAAAAGTAACCGACATTTCGTCAAAGAGAATCATAGCCACTACTTTAGCAAGTTCCAATAGGTCGTTCAACAATCTACTTTTTATTTATAAATTTTATATTTTTATACAATTCGAATGAATATATTGCAATTTTTAGACTGTCGCTTATACAATTACCGTTTACTTTCTCGTATATATTTATCGACGAAGCTGGCCAAGCAACGCAGCCAGAATATCTTATACCTTTAAATTTAATGAACAACACAAAATGTCAAATTGTATTATCTGGCGATCCCTATCAGCTTGGTCCTGGCATCCGATCAAAACTGGCAGAACCAATTCTAGGTATAGCAATAAAAAATACTAATGTTTCTTCTATGATTAAACTAAAATAAAAAATTATTTTTCGTTATAGGAGAATCAATATTGCAAAAGATGATGTTGCACGAGCCATATAAAAAACATGTAAATACCGGATATAATCCGCATTTTATTACAAAGCTTCTGCGAAACTACAGAAATGTTGCTGATATTATTCACGTCCCGAATGTACTGTTCTATGAAAATGAATTAATTGCGTGCAAAGATAAGGACCAAGCAATCAACTTTCCTGTTACCTTTGAGGTTGTTAAAGGCAAAGAAGAAAAAATAGCTGAATCCAAAAGGTAATTTACGTTTTTTTATCTTTAAACATAAATCAGAGTAAGGCTTTATGCACGTAAGGAATACCGAGAAATATTGAGGAATACGACTCTTGTATGACTCTTATACGACTGTTGTATTTCTCGGTATTCCTCGGTATTGTTTCGTTAAATGCACACGGCCTAAGTCATTATATTACTCTATAGTAATTAGCAAACATATTTTTTAATATCGCTTGTTAAATTAAAAATTTAAAAATAAGTTTATGAGTATTTCAGTTTTATTTAACTTTTTGCCAGTTTTGTATAAAGTAGCGCACATAATTCGCTCAACTTTCAGCGGAGTTTCGCTAATTTAATTTTTTTTGAATTCTTTATTTGCGAAAGCTACGCTGAATGGTAAATTAATTATAAAAAATACATTGCAGTTCGTTTAACCTTGACGAAGCCAGCAAAGTACTGTGTTACGTGAAAAAATTCGTTGGACGACAATTGGGAGACAAGATTCTGAATGAAGCTGACATTGGCGTGGTGACTCCGTTTACGCTTCAAGTATTGAAGATACGCAAAATGCTCGACGATGCTGGATTGAAGAAGATCGAAGTGGGCACCGTCGAGTTGTACCAAGGCAGAGAAAAGGAAGTGATTATTGTATCGACTGTACGGAGTAAATCGTATCTGCTCGATGGCCGCCAGCATCTCGGATTTATATCGAGCCCAAAACGATTCAACGTCGCTCTTACCCGAGCGAAGACTCATTTCGTCGTCGTGGGGAATCCCAGTATTCTACAGACGGATAAGTACTGGCGCTGCTTTTTAAAGTTTTGCAAGCTAAATGATGCCTACCGCGGCGAGCCTTACATTTCGTTTGAAGAAATCAACGAACTCCTTGAAGACTTGGACATTGGATGCAAAAGTAAACTTTCGACGGATATATTCAAGGAAAACTTAAAATTTTTGGATATAAGTAATTAATTTTTTCTTTGTTCAAGCGCAATTTAACTGCTCTAAATAACGCATGGTTTATTATAATCTTTTCTAATTTTCTAATTTGGCAGATGATGGAGTATAAGATTCTCCTTTTAGATCTTCATTATGACGTAGCAGGTATTAGCCACTATAATGGCAACGTGGTCTTTTCCTTATTATATTAAAATTTATAAGTATATGTTTATCTTACATTTTAATAATACTTTTGCACATTTTATATTTTTTTTGTAGTTATAATAAGATTAGAATTACACTAAAAGCTACAAATGAAGTAGTGTACATATATATATACCCTGCTGGAAAATGGTCTAGTATTTCACAGAGGAAAGAAAACTGTAGAAAATATTTCCCACAGGATATATGTTTATTCGCATAAGATTTTATACATAGTCTTTTTATAATCATTTTATAATGCATGTGTTTCGTTAATATTCGTATGTAACCGTTTTTCCAACGTGATCAAATATATTATTTACACAAATAAACTACAATACCACTAAATTTCTGTCATACAACTTATTT
The DNA here is from genome assembly GCA_035586675.1 of Eurytoma californica. NCBI lineage: Eukaryota > Metazoa > Arthropoda > Insecta > Hymenoptera > Eurytomidae > Eurytoma > Eurytoma californica. The sequence goes on along the minus strand of JAXIUT010053484.1, from coordinate 986 downwards.
ATTTAAAAACTGTTAATTTTATTTTATTATATAATTTATTTTTTTTAAATATCCTATTTTTCGTTACAATCATCTTCAAGAAAGTCAATTAATTTGATCGTGGGAGTGGTGGCAATAGTGACGTAAAGAGACCGGCAGATACAGGACGAACAATAGAGCCACTGAATGGAAGTCCTATGACAGGTGAGTCAGTTGAGTTTTAGCAGTTGCAGAGTAAAGTTCTTTTTGCAGACAGGGGCGACTGCACCATCTTTTATATATTGAAGGACAATCAACGAAGAGCAGCCAAGTGATGCGAGTGGCTTTGAGGAATAATCTACGAATGTAAGTACATAGTACATCAGAATGCGAGTCCGAGCAATTAAAGGGGGAGGATTTGCAACCATTTCCGACCACGCGCGTAGCTCTAAATATAAACAACTGTATACTTGCAAAAAGTGAGAAGTAAAATACCGGGTATAAATAGAGGTAAGCATTATAATTGAAAAAATAATATGGCTTAAAATATACTTGTAGATGTCGTAAAGCAATATTTAATCAAGTAGAATTGAAGACGAAAATATAAGATATGAAATGGGACTGATAAGAAATGGACTGTAAATGATACTGATGATCGCAATAATGTAATCATCTCCGTTGCTGGAAGATTACTCATTGTTGCATCACGAGATGATAATAATTTTAGATAATGTAATCTTTAAAGGGAAAAAAGGAAGTGGCTTCGCATATTTTTTAGACTATGAAAATAAGTAAATTAAAAAACATTTTTTTAATATTTAAAAATTGTTGTTTAAAATATTAAATTATCTGATGATATTCAATTCATAGTGCAATATAGCGCGAAAATAGAAAAAACGGAGAAATGAAGAATGCGAGAGAAATTTAAAGATTTTAAATAAGAATCATATATACCCTAGCGGAAATAATGTTCGAAATCTAACATAAAGTTACGATATCTTACAAATTCGTACTAATTTTTACTATTT
>JAXIUT010053473.1:0-10580 GCA_035586675.1 Eurytoma californica | reverse complement strand
CGGAAGATTTCGTCGTAAATCTTCGTATCCATACTGCTGTGTGTATTGCGTCGGGTGCTGCTGGGGCGGAAGATTTTCTCGTAAACCTTCGTATCCAGGCTGCGGTGAGTATTGCGTCGGATACTGTTGTTGGGACGGAAGATTTTGTGTAAAATCCTCGTATCTACGTTGTTGTGTGTGTTGCGTCGATTGCTGCTGGGGCGGAAGATTTTGTCGTAAATCTTCGTATCCACGCTGCTGTGTGTGTTGTGTCTGTCGCTGCTGGGGTGGAAGATTTTGTCGTAAATCCTTGTTCCCATGCTGTGCTGTGTTTTGTGTCGGTTGGGGAATTCTTGATTGTGGGTGGGGTGGAGTCCGCCATTCATACTCGTGCTGCTCTCGCGTCTCTTGGGGAATTTGGGATTGTGTTTGTGGAAAACTCCAGGAGTGTGTGTGTGGGAAATCAAATTCTTCATTTCCGTTTAGCGTCGCGGGGAGGTGTTGTTCTCTTCTGGTGTGGTTCGGTCCAGATTCCCGGCATTTCCCGTATTTTCCCGCTCTTGACCTATTCGCACCGCCCGTAGTGACTCGATCACCGCTTCAAAGCGTTCATTCCCTGTTGGCAGACCGAATTCCCGATTTAGACCCGTAGCTTCGGGTCGTTGCGTTGGTGGGGGCTGCATCGTCACGCTCGGGGTGGGTCCTTTCCCTGCCTGGACCGTATAACATCCTGACGTCGTAGTCACTGTGGTGGTTGTAACCGTTGTTGTTGCGGCCGTTATTGGTTTGGTTGTTGTTTCGACGCTCTCTTTCGCTGGAGCTTCTTCTGAAATTAGTTTTCTTCGCGCCCCTTTTCGTCCGTCCTCGTTTTGTTATGAGAGAGTGGGTTCTCTCGCTTCTGCGCCTCCTTCGTCCATTACTGGGTCCCACGGTGCTGGTAATTGTAGCGCCGTTCTACATTCTCCTCTAATCAATCTATCTCGCAATTGCAATATCGTCCCACCTGTGCTAAATTTCCGTTCTTCCAGCGCTGCGTATAGTGCTGCTTCCGTCAGGCCTATCATTCTTTCGCATAATCTATCTACCCTCTCGTCCCTAACGCGTTCTTCGGCTACCCATCGGGTGTATAGTTCGTACGTCGCGGGGTGTTCTGTCGTTGGGGTTGACGCCTGTGCTCGCGGTAGTCGTCCGGAATCTTCAAACGGAGACTGTGCTATTTCTACTCACGCGCTTGGTTCGAGTGATAACCGCGGTACTAGCCGGTAAAAACTGGGTCTCAACCGTAGGGCTGGTAATCGGGTTCGCTGGGTTGCCGACTTGTTGGGGTTTCTTCGCGGGGGCATATGTCGCCTCGGTTTTGGATTAATTATTTACAAATCTGGTGATTACCTTCTATTATTCTTCCTAGATGAGGGAAAAAAAAGAAAAGAAATGGGGAGACTGAGCTGTCGGGTAATCGTATGCAATATTCTTCTTTAACTCTGTTGTTCAAAAAGTTCTTGAATTTTCCTTGTTTTCAACAATTGGCGTGGTGTTGCTTGTCTTGAATTGGGCGAAATTATTCCTGTTTTTCTTTCTTTGGCGCGATCTACCGTTGTGTTCCTGCAATTGCCTAATCGTATCTCTTTTATCTCTGTTTTCCCAAACCCTCGAGGGAAAAGAAAGCACGAAAAAAAATCTTTCGGGGCGGGTGGAGGCCAGTCACTGAAAGGGACATTCACTCCGTCCTGTATCTCAATTCCTGGCAGATTCCACGATTTAATATCGTTTACATTCTTCCTTGTCCCAAAAAATATTGCTTTAGTCTTGCCAGGATTGAGACGCAGGCCGGAGCTCCCCGCCCATCTAGAGACCAGCCGTGCTGCTTCAGCAAGTCGAGTCATGCCTTCACAGAATTTATCTTTGGTGGTATGTAGATAGATTTGAAGGTCAGAGAGTTATGGAGCGTTTAATAATATTGAAAAGGCCTTCAGTTGAAGGTGGATTCATCCTCAGCGACCCAAAACTTGCATAGTAATGATGGTTGTCTTACCTGTAGTGGTTTTTTTCTCGGTTGGACAATAAAATAACCCTTGTAAGACCATATGAAATCAAAGAAATCCCAGATTCTTACTCAGCAACTTAAAAAAAGCGACTTCTAAGATTAAACGTTTTTCTCCATTTTGACCTTGAAATTAAGGATGGTTCATGGACTAGAATTCGAGTCTTTACAACTATAATGACCTTGAAATTACCTTGACTCTGATTTCATAAGTTGAAATAAACCACGGATTTGTATTCAGCGACTCGAAAAATTAAGACACGATGTTGTTCTCTGCTTAAGGGGCTATGGGACCTATAGCCTTTTCTTTCACTTCTTAACCTGCAAAAAAAAAGTATTGAATTAAAAATTATTTTAATGTTTGATATTAATATTATATAACAGTTTCTATAAATTAATACCCAGATGGAGTCACAACTCCATCTGGAACCTGAAATATCAGTTGTTGAATATTTTGACCTTTCACGCGAACTGCAGACCACAATTTTTAATTAATTTTAATGAAATTGGTTTTACAATATTTATTGTTTATATCATTTAGGGCTGACGCTAATAGCTAAGGGTAAAAAATTATTTTTCTATTTTTTTTGGTAACAAATATGTAAAAAAAATGAAATTTTCATTTTTAATGTGACTTTTAAGACATCAGGTAATTCATAGAGGAATAAAAAAAATTAACCCATAGCGTCAGCCCTAAATGGCATAAAAAATAAACATTTTAAAACCAGTTTATAACCAGTAAACCAAGCGCCTTGTGTTAAAATGAACGAAACTTGTGTGCAAAATTTGGAGTAAATCCACCGAGTTATACAGATATGCGTACATACGTACGTATAGACATACATACAGACATTTCGACATTTCCTAAAAACAACTTTTCCTGACTCTCTAAGCCTAAATAAGTGCTTTGAAGTCAAAAATGAAAAAAAAAATTTCTGGCGTCACAAAGCTCTATGAGAAAGCAAAAAGTACTCAAAAATTAATTAAATAATAATATGAAAAAAAATATGAAAAATATATATTATTCGTGATGACTAGGCACTGCTTTTACATACAGGTTACAGAATACACAAAAAAAGCATTGGTTAGTATATCAAATCCATAAACTTAAACAGATAGACAGCGCTCTAATTATGTCTATGATCTAATCAGATCCAGAATACAAGACACACGAAACGAGTATACTAACCAATGCTTTTCGGTACCCTAAATCACGGCTTGTATGCAGATCCGAAAACTCCCGGTGGTAGGGGTAAGGCTCTTAATGAAGCCAAGTCAAGCATTGTATATAGGGGGCGCGTCGAGTTGTCAAACCGAGTGTCCCTATATACCCGTATCTCGGTTAACATTTATTAACATTATTGCATTTTTAGCACAATTTATATAAATTTACAAGAATTACGATGAAACTGCAAAAATGATAATAAATTTGTTTACACGATGATTACAGCAAAGTACGTGCGGCAGAGTTGTGCAAATCTTGCTTGCTGAAAAGTGCTATGGGGAAGTCGCGAGTGCGGCGACCATAAGCCGTGTACTTTTTAGAATTTCATGTCATTTCACCAATCAATTCATGTCTAGAAACGGAAATATAAGAAAATGGATTGAAGCGAACAATTACCGAGCGAGTGTTAGCGAGCGAGGTTATATTTGCTAGTAATAATAATAATTGAAATTTTGGTGTAAAAGTAAACAAAAATGAAAAGGAGAAGGAGTCGGCATATGCAAATGCAAATGCTGCAATTACCTTGCCATTTGTTATATATATTTTTTTATATCGGGTTTTACCCTCTTTTTTACATTAATATGGTGATATTTGTATATATTGTGTCCTCGTTGTCCTTTGCAATTGTACAGCTTGAATGTAGTCCGTCATAGGTTTCTTACGGGTGTCCTGGTGTGCTGTGGAATTTGCAGATCTTTGCAGTCGAAGCAACGCCATGTGCTGTTCTCGCTAAGCTTCCAGTCCTGGTTTAGGGCATATTTATATATCGCGCGACATACCTGGCATGTGGTGTGCCGGTTAGGTCTCTGTTTAGTGCTTCTGAGAGGCGTGTCCATTATTCTAGATATTAAGTCCTCAACGCTGGGTATGGGGTATTCGAATCCCCTCATTTTCTTCTCAATATATCTATTTAATAAAAGGGTGCGCCTTACATCTTTTACGTCCAGCGTTGCGATGTTGCTAGCTCGCGGCGGTGTGGGTAGTTTTTGTTCCCTTTCACGTTCTCAGTGGAGTGCCCAATAGTTATCGTAATAACGACATAGCTGTTGGTGTAATGGGTTGGTGAGCGACAGCGATCCCTTTGGCAGACTTCTTCCTTGGTTTTCTCTTATTTCGATTTCCTTGCGGATGGTCTCGGTCTCTCGCGGCAACTTCTGCGTCTTTTCTCGCTGGAGATCTCTCTTTTTCTCCTTTAACTTCCGATAAAGAGAGTTCATGGCTTCTTCGCAAGTACTCGAACGGCTGGAAATTAGCGAAGCTTTTCGCTCGGAGGTGGATTGGCGAGTGGCAGGCTGACTTGATTTGCCCTGAGTAGGGAGGAGACGAGAGTCCATCTCCATGACAGTGTCACTCAGTCTTCCTGACGGAATTGCGCAAATTTCATTGCTTTGTTCTGTTCTGGTTGAATTAGGTGTGATGGTTATTGTATGTGTGAACTCTTCGTGCCCGACCTTCGTGGCGTATCCGAATCATTATCCCATGGTGGTGTCAAGTCGGTGTCCCTATGGCTCTCGATGCTGCAAGGTTCGAGTTGAAAGATATTCTTTTTGTTTGTTTATTATTTATTGCGAATTAATCGATGTCGTCTTCTTTTAAAGAGGATGTGTGCCGTTATCAGACCCATGGGATCGACTCCTTTGCTGTCGACGTATCTCGTGTTCCATTGGAACTTTTCCTTTATCAGGAAAGACCTCCACCTGCCTGCATTGTCCCGTTCATGGTGTGGTGGCTGAGATAAAGGTCCGGGATGTCCACCTAGTAAACTCCTGGCGTGAGTGCCCCGACTCCAAATTCTTTCTTAAAGCTTGGAATGACAAATTTGATGTCTTCGGCCTTGTGCGGTTGTTTTCCATAGATTGTATAAAGGATAAACCCATGAACGGCTCACAATAAATGTCTTAAATCTAATTATCTAATTGTCTTTTTTTTACATAATAGTCGGCTTAATCTAATGAGTTCAGTTTTACAATTATTAATTACTATATGTTATATTATTATTGTTAATTACTATATGTATATATATTTTTGTCTTTTTTATAGTCTTTTTTTTTTGCTTTGTGTTACATGGGGATGTGATATATATTTTCTTTTACTGATTTTCTTATTATTTATTTATTATTTTTTTTATTATATCTTTTTATTATTTTTTTGTTTAAAAAAAAACGTATTTTCGGAAAGAATTACCCTTCTTTTAAAATGTACATTTTTTTAAAATTTTTTTTTATTTTTAGCGTAAACTGTTGATTTAGCATTTCTGAGGTCTCTGACTTTTGCGGTAAGCGGGAGTGTCAATGCCCGGGGGCCGCGGTAATTCGAGATCTCACACGTCAAATTTGTTTAGTTAGTACATTGTCAATGAACAAGAATACAGAATCTTGCACAGGGACAGTCGCATCTCTTCTCGTCTTTTTAAAAAGAGTATAAAGTTTATATGTTTAATTAATAAATAAAAGACTAAGTAGATTGCGATTCTCCCTGTTAATAATGAGGTTCTAGAGTGAAGAAAAGTAAAAGAAACAAGTGTCTGCTTGTGAGTTGAATAAATAATGCCTTTTTATTGTTGCAGTGAAATTTGATCGCGGACCGTGTGCGACGAGAATTCCGCTGAATACGGAGTGTCAAACGCCCGGGGGCCGCGTTCAAATTGAGACTCATGTATATACCCTTTATTATTTGTTTTTTTTTATTATCCCCGCGAGTTGCAAAGAATGGCTAAGAATTAATGACTTACTTAATTATTTTCAAGATTTCCCGGATTCTGAACTTCCAAAATATTTATTGGTTCATGCGCTCATTTAATTTGTCTAGGTGGACTACGTACTTCTTATTATTTCTGCTTATTTCCGCGTTGTGTAAATTTTAATCTATTTGCAAGATTTCGTAAGGTCCTTCGTATTCCTCGTCGAATTTCCCGTGTTTTACCCCCTTTAATAAAATACACCATTTCCCCTTCCCTAAAGTGGTTAGTGTTCGTTCTTTTGTCATAATAAATCTTTGATCTATATTTAGACTTGTTGAATTATGTACATTGTACATTATGTTAACATATGCAAAGTACGCGGGGTCCGGCTCCTCTCCGGAACGCGCGACTCACGGACGCACACATATGTGCGCTCCCCACCCAAGCACCTAGCTTGACTTGGGCGCAAGCGGCAGCGGCCGACTCGCGCCTATCTCTCGGCGTCCGGCCTTCGTTCGGGCAACATCTCATGGTGAGCCAGTCCGGCTCAGCATACTTGATTGTATGGTGTACTATAATTAAAGAGTTACAATTCAAATTCGGCCTAATTTTTTTTACTCACCAACTTATTATTCCAACTAGAGTGTCGCAGATTCATGGCTGTTAAGGTTTGGATGTGCCCTAGGTACTCCGCGAGATCTGCTAAATATTTGTCATATGTTAATAAATTATCTCGCGACGGAAAGCTTGAGGGAGTACGCGCGCGCGTCCCAAAAACTAGTTCATGCGGCGTATAACGTGAGCCTTCATGTTTCGCGGTATTATAGGTATTATACATATATTTCCGCTTCTCGTCGCTTTCAGGGGTTCAAAGAAATCCATGGACGTATCGAAAGGTTTTGTTGAGGTATCAGTAATTACCATAGGCAAACGTGTTTTTAAACGAACTAATTTCTTTCTTTGGCAACCCCCGCATCTATTGACAAAAGCGGTTACATCGGATTTCATAGTTCGCCAATAAAACTCTGCTGCTAATTTGTCATAAGTTTTAGTGATGCCTTTGTGACCGCCTGTGGTAGACGAAGGGAATTCTTTTATGATGTCAAATCTTTCTTCGACCGATGGTATAGGCAGGTTATTCCTATAGAAGGTAATATTTAAGGACATTCCAGCAAATAATTTATTTAGTTGTTCGATAACGTAGCCTCACTGTGTTTGAGATAAAAGATTCAAGTCTTGGAACAAATTTAAAGATCTGAAAGAGAATTTATAGGCCAATCTTTTTAAATTCTTTAAGCACTTGAGGATATTCGATTGAAGGGCTTTATCGTCGATGAAGGGTTTAACCACGAGTCCTAAGATTTTTATTTTCTTAAGGGACTATGGGACATATAACCGATTTTCTTAGTTATTTACCTAAGAAAAAAAGAGGTTCAGATTAAAAATTATATTGATATTTCATATTTATAGTATGTAACATTTTTTACTCATTTTTATCCAGTTGGAGTCATAATTCCATCTGGAAACTGAGATATGAGTTGTTGAATATTCTTTCCTTTCACGACAACTACAGACCACAAATTTTAATCAATTTAAATGAGGCTTGGCTTAAAATGTTTGTTTTTAATGTCATTTAGGGCTGACGCTATTAGTTTGTTATTTTTTAAAAGTCACATTAAAAGTGAAAAACGCCAGTTTTTTACATATTTGATTTGCTCTAAAATAGAATAAATTTATTATCCTTAGCAAATATATTCGCTATATCGCTAATTTCCTCCGATTTATCCTCATCGTAAATATCGGTATATAAATAGCGGTGCTTCTATGGTGATGGATTTTTTTGAAATATTGATGCACATCACGGGGGCTTTCCCATCTGTGTTCTTTACCAGAGCATTTCCAAGCAGAATATCTTTATGAATATCTGTTAGTGGAAAATAACCTTCAGTAACTTCAGAATTTTTCACTCTTGCATAAATGACTGCGGCAGCGTGGGGGAATGACAAATGACTCCATCGTCTTGAAAGGAATCTCTCGTGTGCCCAGATCGATGCACTGTTTCCGGAGACTTATAGACCTTTGTTTGACTTATACACCTTTGTTTTCCAAGAGCGTCTGCCATCCTATCAGTCCATCCGTGTCGATAGGAAATTCGTCCGGAACTAGATGGAGATCACACCTCATTCCGCTTATTTCAGATGAGATCTTGCCCAGCGTATGTGCTCTCTTTAGGTGACACTGTGTATCTTGAAGATTACGCTACGCTCTATTTTGGCTTTGGTCTTGATACACTTTCTCTTAATCAAAGTAATATCTGCCCCTGAATGAGCGTAGAATGTGGCCTTTCGGTGAAAATCCCTACCTCCAATAGACACTATTGGCGGTACCTTTCCGTAAGTGGCGACTCTGATGGTGATGTCTTTTATGGCCTCCGCGGTTTTGTTATCGTTCTTAGGGCCTCCCGGAGCTTCAGAGGCGGCAAACGAGACCTCCAGTCGTTCTTCTTTAGTGATATTCGAGTTATTCAAGGGCTCGGTCGTCGCTGTATCGGCCGAGCCCGCTACAAGTTTAAACTCTCTTGAAGTGTGTTCTGTTCAGTCCTTTCTTGTGGTCTTCGATATCCTCCTCGCTGAAAACGACCCCGGCCTCGGCCACGACCGCTGCCATTCCAATTACGCTGCTCAAATCTATGGGAGTCCCCTGATGTTCCCTGGTATTGTGTATCGGCTGCTTTTGGGGGCTCTATTGATGCGGTATTGTCACTCTGACTATTAAATTGACGATCCATACTAGTCTCTCTTATAGTGGTCGTCCTTGAGTCCTTTTATTAAGGCAAAGCATTGTGTGAACTAATGTCCCGTTTTTGCGCAAAATCCGCATGTTGCCTCACGCATTTTTTTTACATTTTTCTTCGTTATAACCTGGCGCCTTGCAATATGAATCTCTGCGGCTGGCGCCATGTTTACATAGGCTTCGTAGTTCTCCGTTTGATAGGCATATGTACCATGTCTTCTTCCGATATCGGATCTACATCTGCGTTAGTTCTATAACAGTTAATCGCCGGTATGGGACCTCTGCGGAGCCCCATTCGTCCTTCAGGATCTGCGGTTCATCCTCCCATAACCTTGGGTTTAAGAGCCAGATGTACTGCTTTAGTGATTGCATCTTCTAGGTCTTCTGGATTAGTCAAAGCCACCCGGTGTTCTGGTGGGTCTTCTAAATCAGCGAGAAAGAACGCCAGTGCGTCAATTTTTGCTTGCAATTCCTGCGTTTCTCTGGCTGTTCCTCGAGATGTATTCCGGATAGCTAAAATGCGTCTATGCAGGAGTCTCTGCATGCGAGACCCATATTCGCCAACCGCCTCTCCTCTTATCTGGTACAGGCGATACATTTTATCCCGCAAGCCTTCGGGTCTTCCAACGTAGCCAAATTTTACGGATAAATGTTGGAAAAGTCCCTCCACGGATTCTGTGTTTAGGCCTTGTGTTTCTACGGCCTCCATCGCCTTTCCTTTTAGCTTGCTGAGGATGCCATCGATTACTCTCCTTTCACCGAGAATCGGACAAAATTCTCTTGCCAGCAGTTGACATTTATTCTTAAATCTGTCCAATGTGTCGGAGCTTCCGTTGTAGTCCGGCATCGTCTGTATATCTTGTTTAAATAGCTGTAAATCTATGGCCGCCGGTCCTCTAGATGTCACCTGTTTGGCCATCGTAAAGAGATTCATGGAGCGACGAGAAACTGGATACTCTGGCAATTGTTCAGCGGAGTACAGCCGTGGTATGGATCCATAAACCGTTGGGATGGTTCCAGGCTCCGTTGCGGTATCTCTACACTGGGTTGGTCGAGCGGTACCTTTGTGAGAGTTGCCTGAGTTTGTTCTGTGCTCCTGCGCCCTTTCTTGTGAGACGTGATATCATTGATAACCTGCTGGAGGGGCTAGGACCTCGCCCTGACTTCCCCGGAATGTGAATAAATGTGGCCTTGTTTGTTCTGGAGGAATAGCCGAATTATAAGCGTGCATATCGCCCATTTGTTGTAGGCGTTCGTCTTCCCTGTTATAGGGCTGAGGCACGAAGTACGGCATCGTTCCTCCCGTCGCTTCATCCTGCGGTGCAGCTCCAGAGGACTGCTCTGGGGTTTCCCGTACTTCCCTAAGGATATCTGAACTCGACGCGGTTTTCCTCATCATTTTTGCGGAAAACGAGAAAAAATGCTCTTCGTCGAATCTATGGTGGAGATTTTTAGGCGCTAATGTGCGCCGAAGAGAAATGCAAACGGAGGTTCCCCCAACCACTCAAAAATTTAATAAGGATCTAATTTGCCGACTGAACAATTTGACGAACTACTAATACTTTAGTAATTCAACCTGAATACAGAGGTCGTTGCGCGTGTTCCTAGGGGACTCAGAGACTTTTGACTTATTTATTCCCTACACTGCTATGTGCGATTGCAGCAAAAAAAAAGAACCACAGGGTAACTGCTTAGAGGTCATGGCGTGTGTTCCTAAAGGACTCGGAGGCTTTTGACTTAAGGGGCTATGGGACCTATAGCCTTTTTCTTCACTTTTTAAGCTGCAAAAAAAGTATTGAATTAAAAATTATATTTACATTATATATTCGTAGTACATAATATTTTTTACTCATTTTTATCCA
>JAXIUT010053462.1:0-10581 GCA_035586675.1 Eurytoma californica | reverse complement strand
ATAAAAGAATAATAGTGCAATTTAAAGTAGAGTTATTGAGTTAAATAATTAATATATGTCGAATGCAATAAAGTTTTCTTTTATTATGTTGATTAGATCGGTTATGGGGGGTTATTGAGAGCGAACGACGGGGGGGTGGGGGGGGGGGGATGCGCCGCGCGAGCATCAGCACGGCGTACGCTGCCGCTGGCACAGTTGGTTGAATACTTGTGTTATTGGGTTAAGGAGATGCTCGCCTGCCGTCCATCACCCGACCGGGCTTTATTCTTTTTTCTCGGACTATGCGTCCGAAAGACGCGGAAATTTTGTTCGGGAGACAATTTCCGTGTCCTCTCTGCGCGGTTGAATAGTTCTAATGCCGAGGGCCCCGCAGAGTAAATTAATCGAATCTTCGGGGATAATCCAATTATTTTTTTCAATCTCAATGAAACCCACGGGGGTGATGCACATAAACATTATCCTGAATATGAACACGGTCGTCCTTTATTCTTTCAATGCGGGGAAGCTTTCCTGGAACCGGTCTTGCATCTAGTTCAATGACACGTTTGGTTATATCTGCTTTTTCCGAGATTTTTGGGTACATTCGTGTTCCTCTCTCAAGGGCGATCGCAAATCCGCAGAACGAATTTTCTACCCGGTTGTTGGATCAGCAGCTAATCCGGTGTCAATCGCACAAGCGCATTAGGTCGGCGTGCGATTAACAGCTGTAACTTTTTAAGGGTAGTGTATTGTCGAAAAAAAATTCTTTAATTTTTATGATATATTTATAGAAATGTAAATATGTTTAAATCCAATAAAGATAAAGAGAAATATAAATTTTCAGCCAATTTCAATCACTTTCTCCAGAGTTATGCATTAAAAAGTAGTTAAAACAAGGGCTTAGCAAAAATGTCCCCTGCGTTGAACTATTTGTTCGAAGACTTCGAATCTGAAAAAATTGAATATGTTTCATCGAACACAACAACTTTCCAGAGGCTTTTAATTTTAAACTCAAAAATGCCATTTTGAATGAAGTTTAAGTTGACAAAACACAAAAAACATAAAAAATTATGGACTATTAATAATAAAAAAAAGTAAAAAACTAGTGCCAAAAAGGCATTTTTGAGTTTAAAATTAAAAGCCTCTGAAAAGTTGTAGTGTTCGATGAAACATATTCAAATTTTTCAGATTTGAAGTCTTCGAACAAATAGTTCAACGCTGGGGACATTTTTACTAAACTTCTGTTTTTACTACTTTTTAATGCATAACTCTGGAGAAAGTGAATGAAATAGGCTGAAAATTTATATTTTTCTTTATCTTTTTAGTACTTAAACATATTTACATTTCTATAAACATATCTTGAAAATTAAAAATTGTTTTTTTAATTTTTTCGACCATACTCTATTGCCATTTTCGTCGACTGGTAAGGCAAATTAAGTTCCCTATGTATCGGTAATTTTCGGATTTTAATTTCTTGTGTTTGGGCGATCGTCTCTATTTTAGATATCCCAGCTCTGCCTCGTCTTTAAGGAGCTCTCTCCAGCTTTGTCGGGTTTACGCCTGAGGATGCTGCATGCCGTGATGTCTGACGGCATTCAGACGAAAGGCGATGGTTCCTGACGCCTTTTACCTGCACTAACGCTCTTCGCGCTCATGTCTCATTGTCCATACTCCCCAATACCCTCGCGGTCTCTGGCTGGTCTATATAAGATCAAAATCCGTTTACTTGATCCTGAAATATACGTACAATATACAGTCACACACTCACACGTCCGAGGACGTGCACACGTACATGCACACGCATTAAGGCAGGCATTCGTTGGTTTAATACTTTTTGGTTTTTTCAGGGTTCCTTGTCTACAGCAGCACCTTTCGAAACTGATTTCTTCGCCTAGTCGGCTGCTACCCGCGTACCTCCGTGCCTTTTGTCCATACTTCAACATCCTCAGGAGCTTTACTAGGTATGTTTTTAGGTATTGCTTATTTTATTATAAGTTCCGTGCAGGATCTATAAAAAAGAATTCTTAAGATTGTACTTCGTTTTTCGGTTTTACACGTATGAGTAGTTAAGGTAGCTCCACAAAAGCTGGTCTTATCTGAGGGAGGGGGGAGGGGTACGCTGCTACGGAGCACTAAACTGCGTTCAACTCGCTAGTGCTCAAAGAGTATTCGATAAAATTTTCCGAAAAAATTCCGAAAAAATGGAACAGAATGATGATAATGTGCTAGAAGTAAAGCAAATCTTATTCTGAATCAATTTATACTTTAGATACCCGATGTTATCAGGCATTTTAAAACGTTATTAACAAAAACGTAAAAAGAAACATCGAAGATGTTGTCGCGGCGCGATTCTATTTACAGGATAACTTCCTATATTTTTTCTATATAATATTAAGTTGCAAAATTTGAAACTCATGTTCATGAAACGTAAACAATCAATACCATATAAAAAAAAGAATTAAATTTCGAAAATTTATAACAGACTTTTTCCGTTTCAAGTTTTGTTTTGTAGATTAGAATTTTTCCCAATTTAAAGAAAGCATTTTTTCACTTTTAACAATAAAAGTAGGAATCTAGAAGACTTGACGAATATCCCTGGTTCTTTTCGGAACTTTTTACCGAATATTCTTTGTACTCCGTAGTGGCTTGCCCTCTACTATATACGGCCGGCTTTTGAGGAGCTACCTTTAATTTGCGTCAACTGGGGCGCATTCTGACTACGTGAGTAAACTTAAGACAATATTACCAGTCCAGTCTTTGTAATTCACGCACGGAGCGAATAGATTAAGATTTTTATGTCTACTGAAAGTACGTGAAATGTTTCTTTTTATTTACAATATGCTGCTTAATCGGCTAAAGCGACCTTTGAGCTCGGAATGCCGTTACTGAAACATACGTGAACTATCGAAAATTTGGAATTCCAGAGGATCTTCCAATTTGGAGGCACCTTAAAAGAAATCTGCTGGTGCAGCGTTGTGGGATATTTTTAGCACCTTTGTTGGGCTGCTTGATGTACATAAGTGAATGCTTAACTCAGGGAACGCTGCGCCCGATTTTTTCAAAATCGTGCTCGGACAGGATTTTCTAATTAGTAGGAAACCTGCTATTTTCGAGCAGACTTAATAAAAGTGACAGATTATAATCCCTGTAATGGCCTGACACGGTTGTTTGAGCGTCAGTTGCGCGAAAGCTTCCTGACGGCGTTTGATGAAGCGTATAGGTTGAAAAAGCAGATGCCTCCGGTATGCATAGTGAAGCTCACCTGGGACACTGCTAATTTAAAGGGGTATGGGAAGTCTTGAGAACACTGGCCAACGTGAAATAACCCGTTCCCTGAGAATTTCGTTCGCACTATATTTAAATCCAGGGCATATTTCTTAAGTATTTAGTAATGTTATAGAGCTAATTAAATAATGAAAATATACGTATTTGATTAAATTTTATATATTTTTTAAAAATAATAACTTGCGTTTAATAGCAGTTGGTATGGTGGGCATTTTGAAATTTCAGTTTATTGTGTTATTGAATTTGAAGATAAATTGTTGACTTGTTATTTTTTCTCTTTTATTGTCCTACACGAACGGTGGAAGCGAATGTTTATTTGTGAAAATGCTTTACGGATAATCCCTGGGCTTTGAGTGCTCTTAAAGCTATTGAGTTACCGGCTTATCGCGTTTTTGAGATGTTTGTTTTATCGTCTTCTGTTCTAATTGGGTTGAGAGTTGTAATGTATTGTATTTGTATTTTGTAGTGTAGGTGGTGCATGTGGATTCATGCATCGGGAACTAGGATGAGGTGAAGCAGCAGACACAGTTACTCTTAATCTTAACCTTTATTGGCAGTCCGTCTCTTGGTCGCGTGGCTTACAGTTCCGCTGCCAAGCGCCTTCTCCCATCTCGCACTCACGCGCGCTCGCACGCTCACACGCCGTCCGCGGTACCAACCTAACGTCGATCTTAACCTAACCTAACGCGACGTACATACATCACAATTCCTCCCCTCTTTTAAACAGGTTACTTTAACTGATTCGCAATTCGTTCTGACCGGCGCAATGGTTTTACAATTTGATCTGTATGACGCTTTAACATTGTACCGGACTCAGTTTTGACCTGGAATGTTGAAGGGGATAATTGTTTAACAATGTTACCTTCGATACGCTTCCCGCCTCTTACCCCGTGGTTATCTACCATGACGGAGTCGTTCATTTCGAGGTTTATTGTGCTTCATTGTGTTATCCTCGTACCCGAGTAATTGTACCGGTGAATTTGAAATTTTCAATGTTCTAAAATTATTCTTTACAAAACCTTCCGACATCACTGCAAAGTATGATCCTGTATCGACTTCCATATCGAATGGTTTATCGTTAATTTTTACTTTAATCAACATCGGATTTGCTTCTAGTCCCGAAATGTTACAAATATACCTGTTATTTATCGGACACATTGCGTGAAAATCAACGAAGTAGCTGTTCGTCGCAGCGTTGTCTGCTCCGTCGTACTCGTGTTGGTGCTCGTGCGCCGTCTCGTTGTCTCGCTCTTGAAGGAATTTGTTGCCCATCTTCTTCTTCTTGATGCAAGCCCGTTCAAGATGTCCCTTTATGTTGCAAAATCTGCATATTTGGTCTCGATACTTGCATGCCTGTGTCGCGTGACCCGTTTTTCCACAGCAATAGCATACTGTACCGCTGTTTTGTTTTGGATTGTTTTTGTTGGCTGCCTTGTTTTGCTGTTGCTTGTATCGCTGGGGCTTTGTGTGTGCCATAGCAAAATTTTCTTGTTTGTGCGTTTTATCGGTGAGCGTGTGTAGCGCTCCCGCTGCATTCTTCACGGCTCTCTCTCTTGCCGACGCGTCCTTGAGTGCTGAGTCAAACGTTACTGTTGTCTGCTTAAATAACTCGACGCGTGTCGCCTCGTCTCGTATACCGCAAATAAATTGATCGCGTAACGCTGTATCCAAATTCTCTTGAAAATTGCAGTGTAATGACAACTGTCTTAGTCTGGCTGCAAATTCTGCCACTGTCTCGTTTTCCTCTTGTCGAGCTCGATTATACGTACATCTCTCCATCACTTCCGATGGGGCTGGCTTGAGATGATCACTTATCAATTTGATTAAAACATCGTAGTCCTTTGTATTAGGCTTCGCCGGTGCACATAAATTTCTTATTAGCCGATACGCGTCTTCATCACAGCGAGTCATTAGTTCTGCACATTTGATTGCTGCATCCGTGATTTTCTTTGCTACGAAGAAAAATTCGAGTCTTTCAACGAAAAATAATTTCACGTCTGTCGACATTATTTCGTCGCTACTTAAACTTCCAGCACTTTCGATTTCACTGTTTTCGTCGTTGTGCTCGCTGCCGACTGTTTGTTTACTTTCCGTACCGCTCGTCTCGGCCTCGGAATGTTCACCTTGCGTTCGTTCGGTTCTAGAATTTTCGATACGTACTAATTCTACTAATTGCGAACGTAAAATGTCCCGATTCGCACTTTCATCAAATTGCACTTTTCGCCTGCGTAGTTGTTCTACAATGTCTGCTTTTTTTAGATGTTGAGCCTCGTTCAACGTTAGTTTCTGTGAGCACGCACTTTTCACTGTATCGTCGTCTGAGTCTGTGTTGCTCATCGAGCGACCACTGTTCACGTATACGTTTTTCACTTATGTTCAATGTTGAAAATTTTGCGCTTGCCGTTACGTTTGCTCGCGCCGTGTGTAATGTTCCGTTTGAGAAACTGCCACGATACACTGTCTCGACAGACGCTCGTCACGTCCGCTCCGTTTTCGTGTACTCGCCTGACTTGAATCCGTTGCGTTTGATTCACCTCGTCGGTGCCCAGTGCGTTGCGTTTCACTGCGGCAAGTCAGCTCCTGCTCCGTTCACGCTCCTTCCTAGTCTCGATACGCCTCGTCGCCAACTTGTAATGTATTGTATTTGTATTTTGTAGTGTAGGTGGTGCATGTGGATTCATGCATCGGGAACTAGGATGAGGTGAAGCAGCAGACACAGTTACTCTTAATCTTAACCTTTATTGGCAGTCCGTCTCTTGGTCGCGTGGCTTACAGTTCCGCTGCCAAGCGCCTTCTCCCATCTCGCACTCACGCGCGCTCGCACGCTCACACGCCGTCCGCGGTACCAACCTAACGTCGCTCTTAACCTAACCTAACGCGACGTACATACATCACAAGAGTAATTTGTCCTACAGCAGAATACGCGATTGGGATTTCTTAACTTTTTTCGGTGAGCTCTCTACGTAGAAGTAAAAATTTAACTCAGAAAATATTTTGCGGAAAATCCTTGTGCTTTCAAAAGTTACGAGTTGCCAGGAATCCGAAAGTCACAGAGCTGATCGACTTTGGCAGCCTCTAAATTGTGCAAGTAGTTAAGGGGCGTAGTGCGCTAATTTTTCAAGACGGCGCGCAGTGGGAATAAAGTCAAATATTTCGTCAATAAATCGCCTGACAGCTCAATTTATGGCTGATCCTTATACTCTTTTTTTTTTTAAAGTACTCGTTATAAATTTCAATTTCAGATGTTGCTGCTACTTTTTTGGATCTGTCAAAAGCGAATCCCTAAAATAAAACTGAATGTAGAGGTTCTGCAATAGATAGTTACTATTACTACTATAGGACGGTATGCTTTTACTATATTAATGCGTAATAATTAAAAATGGTTAGTTTTTAACAGATTCATTTTAACAGATTCAAATAGTAGCAGCAACATCTAAAAGTGAAATAAAAATTATAAGTATGAGCCATAAATTGAGCAGTCAGACGATTTGTTGACGAAATATTTGACTTTATTCCCACTGTGCGGCGACCAGTCGTCCAAACTTTTTCCCAGGCGTTATTGGGCAGTTTGAAACTCTGGTGAAGGTTAACGCAGTTCAGTGCGGGGCATCCGTTGCCCAATATTGGTCCTTGTTCAACAGTCCGTGCTTTCGTACGAGAGAGGCGAATATTTTTGAGCAAATACTTCAACATTTTTTTGTCGTCTTTTTCAATATCGAGATTGTTCAAGCAAAAACCATTATCAAGTCATATCTCAAATGTTAATCTGGATTTGTATTGCTTTGTTCGAGACAAACAAAGATGTCCGAATGTAATTTGCTGTAACTGCCTTAGTTCGCTGTTCAACTGAGGTTTGATCGCGATACTCTTAACCTCGCGAGGAGCAAAAATAGGGCTTGAAAATTGATTTCTGGGAAATCTCTGGGCTTTTTGCAAATTTCCAGTAGCCCAAGTTCCCTCAATATCGCGTCAATGTTAGAAACTCGCGGGGCTCATAGATTTCGAGAGCATGGGTCCCGTAATTTTAATAAAATTGGATTCGATCAACAGTCAGTAAAGCAAATTCACCTCGGTAGAACTTTTTATTATTATCGAAGTAATCGTAACGGAATTCGCTGTCGAGGTACATTTTATTATCCTCTGATATCGGAACGCGGTCGAAGTTAGGTTTTTCGAAAATTGCTGGCGGTTGAAATATTCCAATGGCCAGGTATCCTGCAATATGAGAGCAATCTTAATCAAAATCGAATGGCTGGCTCGAATGGGGTTTTCTCTCCAATTTGCTAGAAAATGTGCAAGTTCTCAGCGTTTGTGTGGATTTTTGGTTTCTATGAGATTTACTTGCACTCAGGGTCTCTTCCGCATGCTGAACAAAGTTCCTCAGAATTTGTTCGAGTCATTCACAAGTGATTCCGAGGAATTTTCAAAGCATTACATAGCTAAGCCTACAAGGCTGATATTAGTAACAGAAGCCGCAGTAGCAGCAGCAATAAATGCAACCTTAGTGGTTTTATCGTTAGCAAAATCTTTATTTAATAGGCAGTTATGGTTTCGCGGTTATCTGGATATTCCAATGCTGGGCGCACCTGTTACATCAACAGTGTTCTGCAGGCGTTGTTTAACGTGCCGGTTTTTTCGGCATGGATTCAAACTAACAGGCATTCGCAGAAACACGGTAATTGAATAACTAACCATGACTTCATGCCAATTAATTATATGTCACTTATTAATAATTTATTTCAGCCGTTAGCGAACGTTGCCTTTGCTGTTCTTTAAATAAAATTTTGCAGCTTTCACGGAAGAATCCAGATTTGCCAGTTAATATTGATTCTTTTGTACATCTCTTCATAGGTATGTTTATAATGTATATTTGTAGTAAACTAATAATCAATAATTAAGTAATATGGTTCAGAGAACTGAAATTTCAGATGAGTTTCCAAAATTTACACTGGGAGTTGATCATGATGCGACAGACTTTTTTAACTGTTTGTTTAACCACATAAATTATTTAAATGGCGTCGATGGTTTTTTGTACCGTTTCTTTGGTAGTCACGTGAAGCAAATATACATTTGTGGTTCTTGCGGCAATAAAAATAATGAAATAGACTTTATTGTGGTACATTGTTATTTATGTACTTTGGAAACTTTAACAAAACTTCTTTCTTGTTTTTTTTTTTAGACTTTTATTATGACAGTTGAGGATAGTATTCAAGTTGCTTTTAATAAGAACTTCTCTGAAAGTAATGTAGACGATTTCAAGTGCTCTAAATGTCAAGTAACTGGTAAAGGAAGAATTATGAAATCGTTATTGACTTTACCACGCATTATGCCTATCATGGTTAATCGAGTAGTTGACTTAAACAAAAATTGCAGAGCAATGGAATGTAATAATTTTATTGATGTTTCTTCCGCTTTACCCGATAGTACTTATCGTTATCGTTTGCAGTCTATGGTGGAGCATCATGGCCCATTAATTAATAAGGGTCATTATACATGTACTGTTTTTTGTGAAGATGGTAATTGGTATAAGTATAATGACAGTCTGGTAAGTGTATGTGATACAGTAAACGAATGTATATTGATGGTTGTCTTTATGCAATTCTTAATTTGTTTTAATTTGTAGATTTCAAAATGTGCTTCTTCGACGATAAGGAATAGTCACGTTTATTTAGCTTTTTATCTTAGAGAATTTAAGGATTTCGAGGAAAGTGAGAAAGGAAATTTGGGTGAAGCGTCTGTGCGTATAAACGAGTGTAAAGCTAAAAGTGACATAACAACCACTTTAAACATGGATGTGTAAGTATTAAAGTATAACACAATAACAGAAATATATAACAAAATAAACAAATAACTACATTTCAGATATGATCATGGTAAATTAAAGAAACTGCGGATTAAAAACTGTAGTTCCAATGTACATTCCAAGCAGCAGTCTACAAAATCGTTTCATGACGATGAGTTAAACGTTGATGAAATTATCAACTTGTATAGAGTCAGGGAAAAAAGTGAAGTGCTTGTAAGCAATATAACGAGTGTATGGAAGAATGCTTAATACAACAGAAAGAAGATCATGACAAGAAAAAGCAGGACATAAAGGATAAAAATATAAGTGAGAATGAGGAAGAGAAGAAAAGGAATGAAGAAGCTAAGAGGATAATAGAGGAACGGACTGAAAAGAAAAGAAGACAAGATGAAGATATAAAGCAAAAAGAGGCATTAAAGAAGTTTTAAAAAAATAGAGTGTCACGTAGACGCGCTTCCCACGTAACAAGAGGAAAGGGCAAGGAGAAATTTCTCGAAAAAATAAGGAAGAACAGAAAAAAAGAAAGGAAAAAGAATGGAGGGGAGGAAAAGAGAAAAAAAAACAAAAGATGATCCCAATGTTCTTGCAACCTAAGCAAGAACAAATCATTTCTTACTTGGAAAAACTAAGGTAAAAAAGCCGCCGATTTTAACCCCTCTTGTAGTTCACATCATCAATGAGAATTCGAGAAACGATTTCGGCCACTAGATATTGTGACTTTACAAAGAATAGCACACAGATACACGCACTCTAAATGTATTTTAATAAAAAAGTTGCTACGGAAATGAAGTACTTCAATTTAATTTAATTAAAACAATGTCGTCCGGTCAAAATTTTCGAGAGTCTAGGGATCCTGCATTCTGCATATAATAAATACTAAGGGAATTCGCACGGATGGTAGATTTTAGCACCCCTGTAATCCGCATGCAATCAAATAGCGCTAAGGGATGTCGATTCAAAATGGAACGCGATCATTTTTTAGGCACGACCGCTACACGGAAGTGCCTTATATTTAAAACCTAAGCTGGATAGACATTATTTTATGTAATTAAAGTTTTTGTGCCTTGCAAATTCATAAAATTTAGGGCATGCAGAACGCTACATCCATTATATGAGGGAAAACGTTTGTCCACTTTATGGTCAAGATTATGCACATATTATTCAGATTATGTCAGTGCTTTTACATTAAGGAGGTGACCTTTAAATTAGTCGATTTTCAAACATTTTTTTCGTTCTTGCTACAATTGTTCAGGTGTTAATTCATAAAAAAACAAAAACATATTTTTATACGCTCGTAAAAAGGATTCTTTTCCATACACGAGAAATAAATGGAATATCAAGTTTTGCTATGTCGCGGGGACTAATTATTCACCCCAAAGGTGGGTGGAAAGCGAATGTCTCAAATTTAATGAAAGACTAAAACGTCAAATTTTTGGTATACGCGAGAGCACGCGCGCGCGCGCGCGCGGGGGTGTGTGTGTGTGTGTGTGTGGGTGTGTGTGTGGGGGTGTGGG
>JAXIUT010053451.1:0-10584 GCA_035586675.1 Eurytoma californica | reverse complement strand
ATTGGACCTGTAACTAAAAGAAAAATAAATTATCACAAAGTATACATTTCTAGCCAAATGAACCAATTTTCATTTTTTTAAAAAGAAGTTTACTTATCTGACTCAAGCTGTCACCGACGATTTACTGTGCCTGCAAACTGCAGTAAATAAATAATTTAACCTGTACAGCAGACTGCTTGCTACAGACACTACTGACTGAAAGGTCTTGAACTGAAGTAAGGGGCGGGCTGATCGATACCTGGGTAGATACTGACAAGGGTAACTCGCTTACCGACGGAACAGGAAAAATCAATATGGATTTTTTATATAATTCTTTACTCTGCAAAGATAATTTAAAAAATACCATTTACAGTTTTACTTTGCATTTTGTACTCTGGCGTTTA
Source organism: Eurytoma californica (assembly GCA_035586675.1). Classification (NCBI taxonomy): domain Eukaryota; kingdom Metazoa; phylum Arthropoda; class Insecta; order Hymenoptera; family Eurytomidae; genus Eurytoma; species Eurytoma californica. The sequence continues at coordinate 10,201 of JAXIUT010053451.1, read as the reverse complement.
AAATATGTGAAATTCTTGCACAAAAATTTGTTTATATATTCAGAATGATATGTAGAATCAAAAAATAATAAAAAAAATTGATTTTTTCAAAAATTTTTAGGTATAAGACCCCCTTAAGTCATTTGTAAAACACTAAGTATGTCAATTTTTCACTTTATCTTTTTTGCATATATCGACTGATTTTTCTGTTATATTTACCTTCAGTCTAAAAGATACTTTTGTGAGATATTGAATAATCAAAAACTTACATTATGAAGTGGACCGAAGGCCGAAACACACTTTATTTTACACTTGCTCTCATCAAAAATAGTTCACATGTGTTGTAGGGTCTGTTACTCCACAGAACACTTCACAAAAAATTGAACGATGGGAGTAATTTTTGCTCGTTTAGATCATTCGAGTCCACTTTCATAATGTAAATTAATGTTCCGAGCATTCGAGTCTTTCATTAACTAAATAATCAAAAACTACTAAACACGAGGTTCATGCTGAATAAGTACGTCGGCTTTATTGCAATGAACATTGATTTATATCTCGAGAATTTAAAGGCCTTCTTCCCGACATGCTTCCAGGCCAGGAACCTGCCTGCCCTATGCTACATATTGTAACGAGGCAGTTTTACTGCCTGTCATATTTAACCATAAAATTGGCTTGCGAGCATGTAAGTTCTCACACGGAACTGTAAGATCAAAAGCGCAACACGCACACGCGTTTCCTCACGCAACACGCAACACGCGTTTCCACACGCAACACGCATTTCCTCTCCAAATACCAGCCCAAAGTACCTCGTTCCTCTCTCTACTCAGCCTATTTGGCAAATACGCCCGATACCAACGCCCTAAGACCATAGGCGTAGGCCGTAGGCTGCGCTGGGCCCGCAGCCTACGGCCCTGATCGCCACATATAACGTGACTGACGGCGAGCGTCGCAGGCCGATCGCTCGCGCTCTCCGGTTCAGGCGACCGACCACGATGGACGCACTAGGTGCCCGCTCCCCAAAACATCATCATGACCAGCGAAACCACGAGGTGAGCGCTCGGACGGTGTGCTACCGAGATCGTCGTGAGGCAGCCGACGCTCGAGCGCATCCACGGGGTTCACCACCCACTGGCGGCCGATGGGGCGAGGGCAAAGATGCAGCGTAGTGGACGGCGAGTGCAATCGGCACCAGGGCGAGGTAGGTCCTTATTTCCCCTCTTTCCCCTCTTCCATCCTAGCGGCCCGTCTGCGACGTATGTGTGCGCGCGTAGACATAATAGTTTAGCGGTCTGGAGTGTCGCGACTCCGCAAATTCGCGGCTGGCGCCCTTAAAGTGTTATAGCCCTAGAGGCTAGTTATTTAAATAAACAGTTCATGATTATATTTTAAATAAGCAGTAAACATTCATTTATTCACTAACGGGGCCTAATCCCACCCCGTTACAATATATTATAACCCTAGTTTTTTGGCATGAGCTTTTAATTCACGTTGAAAGAAGGATGAAAATGAGTTGAAAATATAACTGGATCAACTAAAAATATTTTAGCGGTCATATACGAACTCAATTATCAAGAGGTAGCGTATGTATATCGTGGCCATTGCCGATATTCCTCGGACCACTGGTTTGTATACTTCTCGAGGGCGGCTAACAGAAAATATAGAATAGGAAATTGAGTTCCCATATGACCGCTAAAATATTGTTAGTAAAACTTATATAAAGAAATGATAAATTCATTTTAACTAATAACTGGATTAATCTATTAAGACATAATGAATGTAATAAGTTAAGAGTAATAATTTAATAAGTTAAGAGATTGAAAAACATCCACTAATAGAGTAATTTTTGTTTCAGAAAGCACGGACATTTTTGAAGAAGACGTATTTGTAAGTATTTTATGATAATAATGAACAATTATAACTATACGTAGAGTCTAAAAGAATCAAAAGGTTATTATCACTTTTTTTATAAAATAAATTTTTTCGAATTTTTATCGAATTTCGAATCAAACAGAATCGAGAAAATAGTAAAACCAAGCTGCAAACCAAATTTCGTAGAGAAATAATCATTTTTACTAAATTATTCGCGGAGGAAAGAAAATGACGAAAAAGAAGATGATGATACTAGAGTTCCTTAACGTACGCTTTTTGACTTCCTTCGAATGGATTCTGGGCTCCTGCTGAAAGAAAAAAATTGGTTTATTAAAATATATACTACATTAATACTTTACTCAGCACCGATTGGGCTCGATCGGTGGCTCGCGGTAGCTTCGCTCGCGCCCGCCGGTTCTCGAATCGCGTGATGCGCTCTGGAGAGGAAGCGTTAGTAAAATTACCATAATTTACTACATTATCACACCGAAATTATCCTCATAAATTTTAATCGGCTCTTTAATTTCTAAATCAAACATTTTTAGGAATTCATTTACATATTTCAACTCGCTTACAATTTCAAACAACGCAACATACTCTACATCCGTCGAAGCTTTAGTTACACATTTCTGTTTCCGCGATTTCCAGTCAATCACATTACCAAATAATCTAATTATATAGCCAGATGTGGACAGTCAATTAAATCACAACTCTCATTTCTCTTATACTGCAAACTTAATTCTTTGGTTGAGTACAAATATTTCAAGATTCGTAAAGCATATTTCTAGTGAGTTTCATTACAACAATTCTGAAATCTACTCAAATAATTAACACTATGACTTATATCTGAAGCATAAATCTATATTATTTTCTTGATGCCCAACAGTCTTTAGGACTTTCTCTCAATCCATATACCGCTTTACATAATTTATAGACTTTATTGGATCTGTGGAGGCTCGTCTAGAGAGCGAAAATCGCGCCAATCAGCCAAGCCAACCTCAGGGAATGCAATCGCGGAACCGCCGCAGGAAGTAGGTGCTCCTGCCGCGCCCTCTTTTTATTGTAAACTACGCAGCGTAAAAACGCGCCAGATTCCCGCTTCCGCGCGCCCTTTTTCCCTGTCCTGTCGAGGGTATTTAAGCCCCGCAATTGCTTCACGATGGACACATTAGAATACTCGTTCTTTATCGCAACTGCTGGGTCGCGCTCCTAAAAATACTGAGATATTACTAGTCTGCGTCGCGCAACGATTCTCACTGTAACCTCCTCGGATCTCAAATAAAAATCATGGAAAGAGTGAAAAGTGATTTGGACTTAAATTTATTTGGGTCTGCCATGTATCGTCCTGCTCACACCCTTTCCCAAAGATCCATTTTGATAACCTCAAAGTTGATTGACATACACCTCCGTAGTTACTTTGCCATTTAAAAAGTCAGTCTCTACATTCATTTGTTCAATTAGACCATTTTGGCAACAATAAGAAAATAATATTTTTAACGTTTGATTCTTAGCAATTGGAGAGTATATATCATCGATTACATCAGTTTGTTGAAAACCCTTTATACATATATATTCTCTGATTTACTTGTATTGTACCATTTTACATCAAGTACTTTTTTACCTTCCATTCTATCCACTAATTTCAAGGTTTTATTTTTATTTATACATTTGTAATGTAACTTGGAAGGAACCAAGACGCCGCGACTTTTCAACTGGCTGGCCCCGCGTCTTCGCTTCATTTTGTATCGTGATTCAGGTATAAACTTTCTTAAATTTGCCTCGGGTGGTGGTACCACGCTTAGTTTTTTTCTCTTCGTCGCTCGTGCGCTTCACTCCAGGCCCTATGGCCAGGCTAAATCCTACAGATACACCTGGCAGCTTCAAACCGGCAGGACCAGGCAGCCGACGCTTAACCGAGAGATAAGTGACTTTCGCCTACGTTGAGGCATTTACTGTTGCGACGGGTGTTTCTGCCTCACCCCTGGTTTTTGATCGCGTTTTGATAAAATCAATTTTTAGTTTCTTTTCCTTGCATTGCGCAATGTGCGCCTTAAATTTGAGTTATATTCTATTCATGATTAAAATAGAGTCACCGCGTCAAATTGGTGGAGTTTATTTTGATTGAGCAAACTCTACTGCTTCCTTTCTAGGAAACTTTGTAATAGTCAAAATTTGAACTTTCATAAAACATGTTAACATGTTTTAAAATCTTTTTGACCAAAAAAATCGTGTTTTTAGAACATGTCTGTGTCGATCTATGTGTATGTGGGGGATTTATACGCCTAGATCTCAGCTTATAGTCGATGGATTTTAATCTCTAAAAAATAATTTTTTGTTTTTTCTCTACCGATTGAGGAACAAAAATTTGTTTAGATTATCCATGTTTTTTTCTTTTTTTTTCGATTTTTAGACTTATCGATTATGCTTTTTATTTTTTTTCAATTTCTTTTTTTTTTTTGCTTTTGTCGTTTTTTCATTATACACCAAAACGTGTTTTTTTTTGTTTTATTATAACTTGACAAAAAAATTTTGAAACATTATGATCTATATACCATGTAAAAAAATGAAAAATTTATTTTGTATGGAACGCGATTACTAGGGTAAAAAGCAAAAATCAACTTGAAATTTTAAAGTTAGTTAGTATTATACGGTACCTAGGTCCCTATATTTGTTCTGCTTAATATTTCTTTTAGATTTTAAAATATTTGATGTTTATTGCTTTTTATAAAAAAATTTTAAAATGTTATTTATTCAACAATTCACCGTCGGAATCATTTAAAAGAAATCATGGTAATTAACATACATAACAATTATAATCTATAAAAATTTTAGGACATTTCTTGGAGTAGATTCGGAGAAAAAAAAATTTAAACTAAAGGGCAAATGGTTACATATTTAAATAAGCTTTGTTATAGTAAATTTTTTATTATTTTTTAACATGTTGTAAATAGTAAATAATATTATCTTGAAACGAAGGTATTGCTTGATTCGCAAGCAATAGCTTCATTTCAGCAAGTCGAGCGACCGACGGCTAGCGAGCAAGGGCGCTCCCGCGCGCTCCCACTCTGCACCCGCGCGAGTTGCCATGACGACTCCCCGTTCGAACCTCTCGCTCTCACTTGGCAGGCGGGCGGGCGACAAATAAAAGCGAGTGGACTTGACTCCCGAATTCGAACTCGGTGTCCTGAGCCGAGCTTCTCTTCTGGAGGCCGATTGCTGCGTGTGATGAGCGCAGCGCTAATCGATAGGTAGATCTATCCGAATCGCAGCAAATTAAAGAGAGAACATTTTGGGAAAAACCACAATTTCATTTTTGTTCTATCGCGTACGTCTGATTGAAGCATTACTCCTTTTTCCTCTTGCAGCGAATTCTCTAATCTTCGAAAGACCTATGCAATGGATTTCTCTTTCTTTTATTCTCATTCACTTCGGTTTCTCTTTTCAGTGTCTAACAGTAGTCTGCCATCATATTAATATCCCATCTTCTTTGGTATCGGCACTGCATCTCCTTCATGCAGGCATCGTTCTCCTTGTTCTTTGCTGCTGTGTCGGAGATTTTCAGGAAAGTAATCTAGGTGGGAGTGCAGGAAGTGCAATTTTAGGTTTATTAAACAACCCAATCGATTAAAAGTGTTCATCAACTTTTCAACCATGTCCTGATAATCCTTACTCCCTTCATTGCCAAGAAAATTCTGACAAAAGTTTTTGAAACTTTGCCACGCGGTTTTCTCAGTTTCATTCATTGTCAGGATGAAATTTTCATCATAAAATATTGAACAAATTTGAGGAACGTCAAAAATATCTTCTTTCAATTTCGCATCACTTATCCCGGGGAACTTCTCTCCCATGTACTGAAAACAGCAGCCTTCTTTGTCTAAAGCTTTGGTGAACTGTGTCATTAGGCCGAACATGATATTTAATGGTGGAAGCAAAATGTTGGATAGATCAACTAATGGCGTACGTTTTATGTTATTCGATCCTGGATTGAACTGCGTCCTTTTCAGCCATTCTTTTTGAACATAATGATTTTTCCTATCCCTACTATCCCATAAACATAGAAAGCATGGATTTTTTGTAAAACCTGATTATTGACCTATAATCAGTGTTGAAATTTTCAAATCTCCACAAATTTTCCATCGATGTTCTGCGTACTTAATTTTTTCCAACACAATCTGCAAATTTTCATACGTTCCTTTTAGTTTTGTAGAGTGAGCTATTGGAACTGGTGAAGAAGAATAGCTCTCAAACTCCGTTTCGAAGAATCAATGAAGAGTCTCCACTCTTCCTGGTTATAAAGATTTGGGTTCAATTCATCGATTAATCAGAACAGAATACCAATGAATTTTCCTCGTCTTTTGTGAAGAATTTCCGGAAATCTTTCTCTCTATCACGATAAGCATAAGCCGTGGTCCCTTTTGATAGTAGGTTTCTCTGCTTTAATTCACTTGCCAGGAGTTCAGTTCCAACTTTGGTCAATCCTAGATCTCGCATCGGATCATTCAATTCCTTTTGGTTGGAAACTTGAGGTGTCTTTGTATTACGTGTGGCCAAGTATTCTTCATCCGTATTATCATCTTCACTTTCGTCATCAGAATATTCTTCGACGTCAGTTTCAAGTTCAGCCTGGCCATGAGAACAGTCCACATCCATATGTTCTGGATCAGTTTCATTAGCAACATTAGCTTTTTTTGGTCTCACAACTGAAGAAACGTTGGGATACGAAATTCTTGATTTCGTAATCGTGATGAAACCCACAACATTAGTCATGCATATGTAGCTGTCTTCCCGATGAGATGGTTCAGACCATATCATTGGTTCCGTAAATTTCAGCTGCTCCCGTTTCTTAGTTTTCTTCCAACGCGACAACATGGTGTAGCACGAGCCACATATGGTATGTGAAACCCAAACCATAGTCTTATTGATAACTTCTACACCAAAACAGTCCTTATATGAAGTTCTGAATTTATTAGTAAATGGCCGTCGATATTTGATATTGTATGATCGATAATGATTCTCATTTTAACTTTTTACTTTGTCCGAATGGTCCAGTACGTTATCCCACGTCTGCTCGGCCACTCGTTATACATTCTATTTCTTGATCCATTTCTTTTTCCCAATTTTTATTATCGTTGCTATTCATCGTCTCCTCAAATTGAGGCGTATCTATTCTACTAAAATTTACAAAAATGTTATAAGTTTCCGGCTCGGGATATTTTACAGTAGTTTTCCTCTCTTTCGGATCTACACGGAATTTTCTATTCTATATTTTCTTTATCTTATTCTTGTCCTTCAGACTCATAAGCGCTTTTAAAAATATTATCATCAATTGAACCATTATCATATTTTCCTCTACTTGACAGGAGAGTCGAAGTAGAGGGAAAGGAATTTTCTAAGCTAATCTCTTCATCATCAAGACCAATATATTTTTCATCACCTCCAATAGCACCTACATGTCTCGCAACTATTATTTTCCTATAAAATAAGACTCTATAACCTACTTCACTATATCCTAATAACATTCTCATATCTGTTTTCTTATCCCATTTTGAAAATCTATTTTTTTCTGGTATCCGCACAAAAACTTTACTTAGAAATACATTTTTGTATAATCAAAGGAAGATTTAACATGTATTGTAAAATATATTTATGGGAAAGATTAATAAATTACTTATAGTTAACTCCTAAATTGTTCGCGACTGATCCTTTTGTGAATTGATTTTTGAATAGCTGACCTATACTATTACAAAGATAAAATGTACCACAAGGCCATTTAATTGTGATTGAAGATGAATCGCGATCTTGCTAAGTGCAGGTCTCAGCTCCTTCCAACGATCGCTCATACACCAGCCAGCTCAAGCGCTCAGGAGTCCAAGCTCCTCGACATAAGTCTGCCTAGCTTCGACGGCACTTATGCTAAGTGGCCGTATTTCAAAGACATGTTCCAGAGCATGATTTATCTCAAAAATAGAGTGTCTCTAGTATAGAAGCTGCGCTACCTTCGATCATGCTTGTCCGTTGAGCCTGCTCAAATCGGGTCATCATATGAGATCTGCGACAGCATTATTCAGTTGCACCTGGACAAGCTGCTCAACCTTACTCCGCTCATCCAGAAGACCGCTGAAGGGCTCAACAAACTCGCTTGTATCAGCTCAGAAGTAAAGCGAGGTTTGGAAGTGCTCAATGAGGGAGATCAGCTCGGTGACATGCTCCTCGTGCATCTTACCGTGTGCAACCTGGACCACCCAAGAAGATGTTTTCACCTTCCGCTCAAGCTTCAAACCCCATTTTGGACATCTCACCAAAAGAATGATACTTTCAGAAGTGGCACAGGTCTTTGATCCTCTTGGATTTGTAGCACCTGTTGTCATTGCCGCTAAAATGTTCATGCAGAAACTATGGTTGCTCAAACTGGGCTGGGACGATACACTTTCTAACTCAGTCTGCTCAGAATGGCTCAAGATTAGAGAGGATCTCACCTTGCTGGCCAGCATTTCTATCCCACGGTGGCTTGATACGTGGAGTTTCTCCAGTATTGAACTACACGGCTTCTTTGATACTTCTCAAGACGCAATGACAGCTGTGATTTATCTAGTTTTCATTACTCCGTCCGCAGACTTAACGACGTCATTTGTCTGCTTAATAACTAAGGTAGCTCCTCTCAAGACTCTAACCATCCCTAGGTTAGAACTCACAGCAGTGCTGCTACTAGCAAAACTCATTTCTCAAATGAAGGAGTCACTTCAAGTCAATATTGAATCAACTCATCTGTGGACTGATTCTCAAGTTACGCTCATGTGGATCACCTCTCACGTAAGCCGTTGGAAGGACTATGTCAAGAACAGAATCACCCAAATTCAGGAATTGTGCAAAATTGTGACGTGTAAACACGTGCACTTAGTTAGTGCGACCTGGGTAACGAGAAAACGCCGATCGCCGCCACGCAATCGCACTTCAACGCCGATTAAATAAATAGAAAAATTAATATTCGCGAAATTGTCCCGAGGTACCGCTCACGCACACGACACGCACGTACACCACTACTCCAAGGTTATCAAGAGAGAGCGAGGGAGAGAGAGAGAGAGAGAGAGAGAGAGAGAGAGAGAGAGAGAGAGAGAGAGAGAGAGACGACGCCGGCCAACTGACGAGCACGCTGTGCTTCGGGCCCGCGCAATAGCGCCTCGTCCCGATGCCGAGGACAACTATCGTCCCCTGGACAGCCGCTGGAGAAGCTACGATGCCAGGAGGCAGGCCTAGAAGCGCTGCTCAGGAGGGACAGCGCCACGCGAATAGCGGCCACGAGAGCAACGCTGAAGCTCGAATGTACGCCGCGAGCGCGAGTAGTGCGAGTGAGACGACGCACGCGCTGGCTGTAAACGCCAGCGTAGCTGAGCGTGAAGCGCGCATACATAGGCGTCCCGCCGCGCTAATACTCGTCAGTGCCGTACCGCGGGCCCGCGCCATACCTTTTTAGTATCGATGCGGCCATTTCGAGCGCCGAATCGATGCGCCATGGCGCCTCCAATATTTCGCCGAGGCCGATTCAACTTATGCGCCGATCGAGAGGGCGCTGTGAACGAAATCGTGGGGTTAATAGTGCGCTGGGCGAGACTGAAATTAAATGCGCCTAATGACTCAAATAAAGAGAGACAATGAAACTTAGCCGAGAGTGAGTGAGATAGCGAGGTGACGCCGACTTGGAGCGGCAATCACCATTTTCGACTCAATCACTCGTTGCCTGGATAGCATAAGTAGCAGCACGCGACCAAAGCCACCGTCAGCACGATTTTGTAATCGCGAGTTAGTTACGGAGTTGGAAGTATTCGGAGGTTAGCTAGAGCACGAGAGAATTGAGGATGGAGAGCCTTAGCGGAACCATTACCGGTGACTGAATCGTCGGAACTAGTGGCGAGACCAGCCGCGCCATCGCCTGGGTGAGTGTGCGCCGAGTCGGTGTGGCGCGAGCCGCGAGTACCGGGATGCATTGCGAGAAATTGCGAGATAGTCAATTGTAAAGTTATTGTGATCAAATAAATTAGTCAGTGCCTGAATTCGAGTGCATCGATGTTCGCGAGCATGCTGTGTGTTATCCGCATTTCATAATTAAATTAGTCAGAAGGAGAAGCTGTTACGTCCAAAATGATTATGAGTTATTTGTATAGGAATTCGATGGGTTGGATATTTATAATAAATTAGTTTATTTTTTTTGTGTTTAAATATATATCATGATTTATTAATAAATTGACGAGTTTCTCTTTTATTAATTAATTCCGAAAAGAAAATATAAATGATTTCTCTGAAAAACAAATACCTTGAGCGAGTAAAAAGATGGTGAGAGATAGCAGAGATGATCCGG
>JAXIUT010053440.1:0-10584 GCA_035586675.1 Eurytoma californica | reverse complement strand
ATTGGATAATGATGATAACTTGAAATTTTTTTTATAAATAAAACTTAATTTACTTGAGAATAATACTCGAATTACAAGTTGCATGTTAGCATCATCATCCAATGAAGGAGAGGCTTTGACCACCACGGAGTTTACACAAGAAAATTTGCACTTTCTCGGAGAATCACCCACATAAATCTAAATTTCTTCTCAGAATTATAATCTACAGCTTCAGAAATACACGTATTCCTAAAAATCATAGTAAATCACACGATCTACAAATGCAACTGATAAAACCGCGCTCCCGCCGAACACCGTTGAAACTTTTGGCGCGCTCAGTAGTGTGAGGCCGGGTCCGGTCAGACGCTCGATCTTCGTTCGGGTAAATACAACGAGGGCAGGCCCGCTGATTGGGCCGTATTAGCGTTCGCGTTACAAAGACGCGACACAAAGACCTCGGCTCCGAGAAAAATTTTCGGCAAATTATGCGAAATTACGGTGCCTCGGGCGGCGGCAGCTGCCGCATAATCCGATGATTACGTACGAGTTAAGCAGTTTTTTGCGCCTCCGTGCGGTTTTTGCGAATCAACGCTCGGCGCGACCTCGTGAATATGCATAAACGCATTTTGTCGCGCTCGCCCAGCCGGGCGGTTTATTTAAAAAATTTACCTTATTACCGCGGTAAATTTTTACAAAGGCATTCAAATTAAATCTAATTGGCAAATCGGCGCGCAGGGTTTGCCTCGTTAAAACACGTTGATTTGCCCCGCGCGCGGCTGCTATTTGTTTAACGCTACGAGAGTTTCGAGATTATGCGGAGGCGTTTTTGGGGTTCAGTTTCGTCGGGGTAAGTAAGAGTGAAATTTATTTGCTTGATTAAATGAGCTTAGAGCGACTTTCGCGCGCGATGCGTTTTACGTAGTTTGGCTGTAAGCTAAAAGTTTTGAGGGGCATTATGTTGCAGAGTAAATATTTGGGATATAAAAGTTTTTCGCGCATGTACTTTCGGAGGCGCCAACTCGGAACTTTGTACGTATTGTTCGGCGCAAGAGTAAGGACGTGCTATCTTCTTGCACCCCTACATAAATGATAATACGTTGCTGCTCTCTAACTGTCCATAAACTCCACGTAATGAACTGAACATTAGCTGAGAACTTTTACAGTCCCTATTACGTTAAAATCTTTATAGCGCTAGACTAAGACGAACAAAATAGACATCAAAGTAAATTAAAGTGGAAAATGTTTGAAAATAACAGTGTAAAATGAAGAATAAGAGAAATTAAATACTCTTTGAAAGAGGTAGTTTGCCTCGCACGAAAATTTTGCCTTTAGTGAAACTAACTTCTACATGAAATCTGCCTATTTCATTGGAATAAATTAACACTAAAAATAATATTCAAAATTAGAAGCCAAATTCTCTTAATCATATGCGTGGATATAAAAAGTTAAGAAAAAATTCAAAATATCTTGCATTTTCACTAATTCGGAATAAATCAATTTTTTAACGATGGCTAATTTATTGCAGATTATTATATTTATCCTTTACAAAACAGGGATGTTTTTCAAATTCAAGTAGAAGAAAGCGAAGATTGCTGAAATAGCGAAAATTACTAAAATTGAATTAAAACCTTTAAATCCAGCTACAGTGCCTGTTAAACAATTCGAATGTAATGAATAGAAATTAACGTTGATATCGCTGGATTAATAAAGATAATTTGAAAACAAAGTATTATAAGGGTATCTTTTCAAATGGAACAAGCTCTTAATGGATCTTTCGTCGTTCCACGTGGAAAAGCGTTAAAAGTATTCTCACAATTCGCCGGGTACACAAAGCGTTAATGCATTCATAAATGCAAATGATATTATGACGGTAAAATTAGAGAATGACGCGGCGCCGCCAGAATTTCCCAAGCGATTCGGCGAACTTCCCTAACTATCCCCCCCGAAGAAACTAGCCCCCCCCGGCAAGATTTTTCCCTCTGATTGGGGCGTTTGACACGCAAACCAAGTAGACACGACGCGCACTGAAATCGAGATTGAGTGAGGTATATCCGTCCAAGTTTCGGGCTTACCCCCTTCGCCAAATCTGCATGAAGTTAACGAAGAGGCAAGCCGTGGGGGGTTAACTCGTTTGCGCGCACATTCATCATCGTATCTCCCGCCCCCCGACCAATTCGAAACTTTCGCCCCCCATCCCAGCCGGCAAATCCGCGAAAACGCCACCCCGGGCAATTATCACCCTAATAAAGAAAAAAAAAATTTTTCTTCAACGGGCATTTTCGCCGGGGCGTTAATTGCGTCTGTTTCGCGCGGCCACCCAGCGGGAAAACAATGCCGACATTTAATGCGCCGCGCTGTAAAATTTTCATTGCGCGACGCTGCGCCAGCCGGGGGGATACGACGCGACTGCTTTGCATTCGTGGGATGGGGCCGGGGGTGGCGGGGGACTGGGAGGGGGGTGGGGTGGAAGAAGCGAGTCGAAAGTCGAGCGCTACTTTTCCGCGCGCTACGTGCGTCGCCTCGGCGAAACAAGTTCTTTCGCTGGAATGAGATTGGGCTAATCTAATGATAGTAACGCTAATTTTAAAAATGCAGATGTAGCTTTTTAAAATGTTGCTGCATCCTTTTTACTGTAATTTGAGATTTTCTTTTTCACGAGAGTGGGTGAAAATTGTTCGTTTGTCGATCTCAGCTTTTTCATTTGTGTCGTGTACGTTTCGTTTATATTGCATGTAGTTACTAATTAGTAGAGTACTCATTTTTAACTTTTCGGGGGAAAAAAGTTTTGAATGCGAACATTTATAAAGTGCAGGGTTATTTACTGATTATTTGATTATTTTCTTTTCTTTTTTTATAAAATGTGTACGGCTATAGCATTTGAGTTGAACATTGAAAAGTCAAATTCAAAATTTGAAAATAAAAATAATCGAAAATAACTTTATCCATTTATAGCTCTTGAAATTTTCAATACAACTGGACGATGAAACTTTCGGTCTTTTACGTTACAAAACTTTCTTCAAAATTTCGACAATGTGCATGACCCAAGGGTGAGATGCTTGCCTAGTACAACTTTACATTGATACATTTATTTTTAAGTGTACTAGCAAAACTACTTACGTATCAACATTTTTTTTTATTTCAGAAGTGTAAGTTTTATTAACTTATTTTCTCTCTAGGAACGGATTAGACAAAATGCCAAGTTACAAGATGCATTTTAATTTTTGAAATTAAAAAATAAATCAAAAGGATAATTAATTATAAAAATTTTAGTAGACAATTAAGTATAAATTTTAGAGCAAGAGAAAATATTTAAACCAAATGATTATTTATTTAAATAAACAAAGAAATTTTTTATTCAAATTAAAATAAGAAATTCATATCAAAACGTTTTGAATTTTCACGTCATTCAACCGTATGTTAACCCATTAACCAATCTAATTTCTTCTTTGAACACTTCACAATAGTATGCCAACGTTTTTTAAGAAACGAATTTAGATTCAAAATAAAAAATAAATAAATAAATGTCTCCACATTGAATTTGAAATACATATTAACTTTATAGTAAATTTTAAAATCTACACGCCACACGCAGACTTAAAATTAGTGAAATTGCTTAAACAAATAATATCTCGCTCGTGGGAACAGCCGTCGGAAGTTTCGGGCACGAAGAAGCTGCTGTTTGCGCGCGCGTCTGCGTTTGCCCCTGCGTTTGCGATTGCACTCGCCCAGTAGTTTGCCTTAGTGCAGTTTGCGAAAATAACTAAACTTCCCCGTTCGACGCGTTAATGCCTTTCCGAAGTAGCAAAACAGCCACGTCAGTCCGTTACAGGGTGAATTTTATTAAGGGAACTTCGAAAAATATAGCATCAAAGTGTACACGTACCTCCTACTTCAGTTTGGCAAAAGAAGCCAAGTGTATTTAATTTTTTTGCAGCAAAAATAAAGGCTGTGACTATGTGTGTTCAAAGAACGCATAATGAATCATGTAAAAAGTAAAAAATATCAAATTAAAAATTGTTTATTACTGAATGTAATTCGTATAAAATTTAACTGAATCTTATACTTGCCATCCATTTTAACTATTAGAAAATCAAGTAACTACAAAATTCTATTATGTCACTTTTTTATCTTAAAAAATATTTAAATAATTTTATAACTTTTTTATAAAATAATGGCGCACGTGCATGAAATACATTTAAAAATTCAGTCTATGTATTTCCTACTCACAGCGAGTACAAATTTCATTTCATTGAATAACATTATCTTACTTAATCATCTTAATTTCAAACGCAAATGTTCCATTCACTGCACCTGACAGTATGTCAAACGAATCTATAAAAATCATATTTTCTTCGGGTAAAATTGAAATAACAAATCATGACTATTTATAATTTCAATTAATTTTCCCTTTGTCCAGAAGAAAGATTTGATGAAACTCTCATAAAGTTTCTCTATCCTATTACGCAGTCTGTGTAGCGTGTAAGCTTTGTAAAATCACACGCTTGCCCCGAGACATCGCAACCGTTGCCACGGGTTAAGGTACGGCTGGCGCAAAGGCTCGCGTGGCGCTCTTGCCTCGAGAGACACCGATACGATTTCACAGAGATGCAAATTTTGAATAATTCAACAGCACGCCATTAAAACTTGCCAGGTATTCATCGATTTCAAATGAATATAGTTTGCTTTGCCAACTGCTACGATGATCTTGCAATTGATTGATATTATTAATGAATTCGGAATCTCGGAGTTTTATTTAATTATAGACGGTGTTACAAAGGAATTAAGGTAGTGATTAATTTCACTAAACATCTTTGAATTTACAATTTAGACGACTCTGTATAAAATTTCTTCAATATGTACATATAATGTAAAACACTAAGAAATGAATAAACCAGGTATTCAAGAATTACATTTCTTTATAAAAAACCATGTTGTTAAACTTGCTGTTCATCAATGCTGTTGTTGTTCAGGGGGTTTTCAGTGTTGGTAGTATTTTATGGATTATGTTTATTGAGAGCCAGCAGTTTTTATGTTCTTTATTTTAATTTTGTTTTTATTATTATTATTATTATTATTATTATTATTTTACATGTTAATTAATTATTAAAGAATATTTTAAAAGATTTATCATAAAATTGAATAAAACAAATTTTTCTATTTACTAAATATAAATTATATAAACTAAAAATTTAAAGCTTGTTAATTTAAACATTTAATTAAAACCCATATAAGTTGCATTCAATTCACGAGAAAATACATAACTTCTGAGAGAATTTTTCATACGACATTTGCATTTAAAAATTATGATTTCAAAAATGATTTATATCTTTTATTTCATTCGATATCATTCTTTCACCACCACAACATGCATAATGTTCACAAGAGTAAATTAGACCAGTCATAGCCCAAATAAATCTAAATTTTTTCTCGGAATTATGATCCACCGCTTCGGAAACACACGAATTCCTAAAAATCCTAGTAAATCACACGCGGAACGATCTACACGTACAATCTCCATTTACAAAATCCACAGCCGTTACTCCAAAAGGAGAAAGAAAAGCGGAACAAAAAAATGAAAAAGAAAACGCGATAACGACCGGCGCGCCGGCGAGCCGTGAAAAATCGACGGGGCGCGAATTAATTCGGCGGCGACCGCACGCACGGCGGGTAATGCAATTTCCCGCGCTGTCGCCGGCGCGTTACTGGCGACTAAGAAAAATGCGCCCCAACCCCCTAACATTCAGGCGCTTTTCAATTTCGCTCTTTGAGGCGATTATTTCCCCTCCCCCCGCGGACCGGCACCCCCTGCCGTAAGCGACATTGTTTCGGTCGCGCGTACTTATTAGAAAGTTGTGCGCGACGCCTTTTGACGTTCGACCCACTTTTCGCTGCTATCGCTCCCGCGTAAAATTGCAATATCGCGAATTGAAAAAGTTTTTTTTCACCCGGGCCTCGAAACTGCACGCGGTTTTTGCGTGAATTTCGAAAATATTCTCGCTTCGACGAAACCGCCTGGTCTTTTTAGAATCGTCGCGTTTAGCGGAAGTTCCATTTTTTTCACTTCTCGTTTCTTTTTTCTTTTTTTTTTTGAGCCGGATTCCGCGAAATAACTTTCCACTCGTGGCCTGAGGTACGCGCTTAGGGTGGAAATTCTTGGGACAACTTTTCTATTACCCTTTAAAAGCTCTAAATGTTATCTTTATAAAATACAGCCGCGGCGGCGGCGCTGCACTTCGGCTTTTTTATGCGGCTTTAAAATAAAGCTTTTAAGTCGCTATATCGATTGTTGTATTATGAAAAGTGAATTTTCTGGAAAATCCCGGGGTAATTTATAGTGATAGGAGCTATTTATTTATGTTATTTTTAGCGATATATGCTGGACAAGATAGGATAAATGATATAATTGAAATATTAGAATAAAGCTGATTATATATACATTATGTCTTGAGGTAAATTAGTTGAGATAAGATTCTCTGAGGTTATTGCTAATGGTTTTAAATCTGTACCTTCCCATAATAAGTTGATGAATATTCTACCAGTAACAGCTTAATTAACAAACAAATATTGTTCAAATTTTTCGTATGCAGTAAAACCAACATTTTAAGAAATTGTATACTTTTTTTACTACAGTAGTATGTAAAAAGGTTAGATGTCCTTTAGCAATATCATGGAACACCTTAAATTTTGATTTCTTTAAATTTGCACATCAAAATCATTTACATAAAAAATAAATTCAGAATATAATCATTTTTCTACCAAGCGTTAATCGTTCGGTGCAATTATAAACCAATTTTTAATAAGTGACTTTGGAATCATTTTGTAATGAATTTGAAATCAATTTATAATTCCTTAATAATAATAATCAATAATTATCAACAAACCCAATCTCGAAAATTTAATAATTCATTATGATTTTTAGATAAATAATCGCTACCAACTATAATTTACCTAAATAGATTATGAACTAGTAATAGTAATAGTAATTTACAAGATTAGTCATGAATTAAATTTTCAATAATCTTGAATGAGCACCTCTTGAATTAGAGGAATAATTGAGGCGAATACTAAGACAGTTCGAATCTCTGAGTGAATACTGAACATTAATTACGTATTTTACTCAATGCGAAGTTTTATAAGTTAAAAAACGATCAGTCCTTGGTACGATGAGTATAATATCGACTACTATACTTACCGCCAGGTGGATTTACACAACTATAACTGATTATAACAAAAATCATGTAATCTTTGATCGAATTGCATTAAAAAATTGATTCAATTTTTTTAACGATTACAATCAAATGTCTCTAAAATTCCTCCTGGCACCGAAGAAACTATAGCATTTCGAGATATGCAGTATATGGATAAAATAAGCTTACAAGTGCTTGTTATCATCTGAAAGCCTCTTGAAAACTTATAACGCATAATATTACCCGGGGGGTAAACTTTGAAATCAAGACAAGTTAAGAAACTGGGTTATATTGAATAACTAACAAGTGAAAACTGAAAGTTGACGAACTAGTTTAGGAACTAATATGAAATTTAGTTTGGGCGTTAAGAGACGAAAGATACATAGGGCCCCGGCGAATGAAATACTCGGTTAATTAACAAAATTTTCTTGCCGACGCTCAGTTTGATACAATTCGCGGATACAAGTTATATGCACTCGCCGCTGGGAAATTTTCATTGTTACGAAAACGTCGGCTGCGGCTCGCCGCTCTGGACTTTAGCTTTTACAATCGACCGAATTGCATTTCCGATATTGGTCTTTTCATAAAATTCAATTGCTTTATTTTAGATATATTCTTCCGCGCTTATTGAAATATTTTTTTTTACCTCGAAACTTCATTAAACGGAATATTTTTCGTTTCCGTATATTTTTTCAGATCAAACTGCTAAAAGAAAAAAATATTCAGAGATGAAAAATACGAGATATTTTATATCGGCACCCGCTAAAATTGATATTTTTCAAAAAGAAAAAAAAAAAAAAGAAATCATGCTGCGTCTTATATTTTATCAACAAAATACTAAAATCTACATTTTTTAAATTCACGAATAAATAGAAGAATTTTATTTCAATCAATGAATACACGCTGTTGACCCGAGCTCAATTAGAGCCACAAAAAAAGAGAGAAGGGAGAATTCATTTTTTCCTCGAGCGACGTCAGCCCCCGCGCAATCAAAAGGGCCGAGAGCACTTTTTCCCGGCGGTCGTCCCGCGGATCTCATACAAACCGGAGCTCCGGGCAAAAAAGCCCATCGCCTCCACAAAAAAAAACGAGTCAGCTCTCAAAGACGATCCCGGCGCTCTCGATCCCTTAAAAAAAAAGAGGCGAAGGGAGCAGCCGCTCGTCTACTCGAAATCGTTAAAACGAGGAGGAGTAAGGGCGGTGGAGCAAACGAGCAAAGGGGGAGTGGGGCAGGCGGGCGAATTAACGCACCTGCAAGTAGACCGTAAAGCCGCGCGGAATCCGCGGCTTTTACGACCCACGCTTAGCCGGGCCGGTGACGCCGCGAGATTATGGCCCGGCGAATTGCGCCCCGCTTTCGACTGGCATGGAGGGGAAATTCCTTGGCCGGGGGTTTGTCGATCGCCTTTTGTGCCGGCGGCCGTTTTTCAGTGGGAAATATAGGCGGATTTTTTTTTTTTTTTTCCGAGTCTCATTCGGCCGGGCTCGGATTGAACGCCATTCAGCGGGAATTGACGCGAGTGGATTCTTTCGGGGGATTTGAGTTATCGCGACTTATGGAAGCGTATACGCACACTTTTGCATGATTTCTCCATTGCATACGGCGAGGGAAGTTTAATAGATTCGACGTGGGGGTCGATACATGGTTTGAATATTATGATTTTACGGGCGTGGTAAATTGAATATAAATTTTGCATTTGATTCTGCTTTATTATTTCGTTAATAATTTATGAATTAATTAACATGAATGATGATGTATATTTTATACTTCATTGTATTGTTTTTATTTTATTTTTAATGGAAAATTCTATTGAATTTTACTTAAAAGCGTGCAGGTAAAATATTATCATCGTTATTTTGCCGTAATATTTTGCTGCACGAGGTAATTACGATATCAGTTTGAAGATGATTTACAGTGGGTGGTAAACATTGTAGACTACATTGATGAAAGCTCTCAATCTTCTGAATTTTAATTGCGAGTAACAGCTGGAGGACCTAATGAAATTTAAGAGCGGGTAAGATTTTTAAATTTTAACGATATTAAATTTGTGTAACAAGATTAAAACAGAATTACGATCAAGCAAGCCACGGAAAATTAAATTAAAAGTTCTTTATACACATTTTACATATATTCTGCATGGTGGTTTAATTTTTAATTTTGCTGAGTGTTAACCTTACGTATTATATGTTGCAAAAAATATTTTAAAAGAAATAATTGAATTATAATGGTATGATACTACTTGCAAAAGTACTAAATTGCAAAAAAAATTGTAATTGTAAAAGTTAATTAATAACATAACGCGAGCTTATATTGTGACTTTTTTTAAAACGATGGAAATTGTCGTCTCTAACGAAAAATAAAACACGTTTCAATAAGATCACGACAGAAAGAAAAGCACATTTCATGTATTTATAACAATGAAATGAAGGAAATGAACCGATTTCTGAATGGAAAAAGGGCGTTTATAATTGTTACATTGAATACAAAACTTTTCTATACTCGTACATGAAATTGCTGAAGAAGTAATATGAAAAATTTATTTTATGCGCAGAAAATGCATAATATTTTTTTTTTTCAATGCAGGCAAGAGGTAGAAAATGTCTACATAACGATAGATCTTTTATTGTTATCCTGGCTTGAATGCAGTTTTTTTTTTCAGATGCACAATAAAAAGATGCTTCTGTTACATCATTAAAAATGTTGTTAAAAACTGCGAATGTATCGTATAACTTGCGTACTCTCCGTCCGCTTTGTGAATTGTGCTCGCGTTCTAATACAGGTTTTTATTCAACATATGATAGACTTACACTAACTGTAAGTTTTTGATTATTTTATAATTTGTTAACTCTATTTATTTTGTATACATTGTTGTTATATATTGTATTGTATTTTATACTAAAGCGCTTATACCTGTTGAAGATAATAAATAAAATAAATAAATAAAAAATTATTATATATCACTTAGGAGTCTCCCACTTTCTACACTCATTCATTTTACATTGAAATTGGCCTATACATTTTTACATAAAAATTTACACGTTATACACTTAGAAAAGAAAACACCGAGTATCAAGTCCATATCGAATTGAAATTCCACTCTTATTCTAAAGTTAATTCATTCAGAGAGTCAAATTTAACTCGACAGTAGTGAATTTGACTCTAATAGAGTGGAAGAATCACTCCACACGAGTAGAGTGAATTTATTTCTTTGTTCCTCGTTATTTTTCTTTGTTCCGACATACCGTGATAGAAACCATTTTTCAATGCAAAAATCGGTTTGCAGCTTTGTCTCGTTGCTCCATCGGTTGAGTTCAAATTTAAGACGAATTTATAAATTTTTAATTTTCATCTTTATACAATTTTCTTTGTTCATAAATAAATATAATAGAAAACATTTTTTAATAGACAAATTCGCTT
>JAXIUT010053419.1:0-10588 GCA_035586675.1 Eurytoma californica | reverse complement strand
TGTGTGTGTGCGTGTGTGGGTGTGTGTGTGTGTGGGTGTGTGGGTGTGTGTGTGTGTGTGTGTGTGTGTGTCGGTGTTTGTGAGAGTGTAATTGTGAAGTACGAGTGGCTTCGCGCCGTACACCGTTGAGTGGATCGTGCAAGCGGCGACGAGACGAGCCTCACCATCGCCAAGGTGAGTGAGGGCCGAGCGCGGAGTGTCGCGAGCCGCGGATACGGGTCGGGAATAATATCGGGACTCGACGGTGAATATTTCGCGAGTCCGCAATTGCGTGCGCCGGGACGAGTTTTTCTAGAAATTGCGACTGAGATCTATTGTATGTGCTTTGAGAGTGAATAAATCGAGATATTAGATAGAGATTCGAGAGTGTTTTTTCTTTCCATTGTCAAATTAGTGTTCATGAGCATGTTGTGCGTTGTCCGCGTCCATCATTAAATCTAGTCAGACGGAGAAGCCGAACGCCCCGGAGCTACGATCCCCGTGGTAGATCGTTCTAGCGATTACACGCGCCTGCTTCTCGGCTGAGTTAGGCCAGCGGAGTCTTCTCGCAGAACAATAAATTATCCGAAGTCATCGAGTAGTTAGGAAAATAATTCTTTTCATTTCTAATTGCAACGCGCTGGGGAACGCGAAAATAGAGTCGCGCGAGCGCGTTGTAACAAATGGAGCCCAGAACGCGGGTCAAGCTAGACACGAGGTAGGCTGGGAGTAAGTCCGCCATTTTAAAATTCAAAATTTGAGAGTGCATGCCGCAGAGAATTTTCGTGAGTGATTTTCGAGTGAAATTTTTTATTGCGTGTTGAAGGGTAACGAATTGTTTTATTCGTCGCAACGTAGTTTTTTTCGATTTTTCGCCGGTAATCGTACCGAATCAAATCCGAAAAAGTGTGAATTCGCGCGAGCGCCACGTGGTAGATATTGTGCGTCGAGTATCGTGCCACGTTTCGAATCGGAAATCGACAAACACTTCGCCGGCCGACCCACCACGTAAGTCAAATTATTTAAACGATACATTAATTCGATTATTTATTATTTATTGTTACATTGTGAAAAAAAAAAAAAAATGTTTGCGAATAATTTTTGGAGTGAAGTGTGAGTGAGTCTAGCGCCTTTTAGAGATTATTGCAACCGCAATTTATTCAATTTTGCCTGTTATTGTGAACGAGTTGAACAGCTGGTCATCCCTTTGCGAGCGTCGGTTGCTAGCCAAAACCATTAATTTATTTTGACTTATGAAATTATTGTTTCTTTTTTTTGTTTTCTTTTTATTTTATTATTTCGGCGACGTAGAAGAGCCGCATAGGGTTTTCAGCCAAGAGAGAATTAGAACACAACCGCTAATGACCCAGATTCAAGAAATATTTTTTCAAGACGATTGAGGTAATTAGGGTTTCGCGCTTACAGGTCTGGAGAATTAGAATGACGAGTAGTTCGCGGTTTTTATTTTTTTTCAGGATGATTGGAATAATTCGGCTCAGACCGCGATGAACGTTAGATTGATCCGGCGTGAAGCTGCGAGGATTTCGGATTTTCGGTCAGGGTCGCCACGAATTTTTCTTTTCTTTCCTTTTCAGCTAAAACCATACGGTAATCGCCAGATTAATTCTCTCTTTTTATTTGATTTTCATTTATTATTTTTCTTCTTTTTTTGTTTTGGCTCGGCAGCAACCGATCCCTCTCATTTTTGCCAACATTCGCCGTGCTTTTCGCTGTGTGCACCAGACTGCTTGCTCCGTACGCTCCGTTTGAAGTTTGCGGAGAACGTCCTTTGCCTAGTTCACTTCGTGCATGATTTTAAGTTCGTTAAGCCGCGTAAGACAGTACACTCAAGATAGACCGAGACCGAGACTTACTTCTCAACCACGCTAAGGAGGACCAATGCGCCCGATGAACAAGACTACATGCAAGAAGTACCCCGGAAATTCGACATTTAGCCCAGGTGATCGAACAGATGCCGCCGAAGATGGTGATAGAACAGTTAGACACGAACCAGTGTAGCGTCGCCGGACACCTCATCGTTTTAAAAAATAGGCTGCTAAGGATGTCGGCCAAGATGGCCTTGCCGATGGAGGTGCCCTGGAACGTCGATACAGACGAGAGGGGAGATCAGCTCCGATGTCGGTGGTCGCACTGCAAATGATGTCGTCATTTGAAAAAGCATCCACCACCTCGCAGCTCCCAGCCAGATCGAAGGTGAAGCCCACTTGTCCCAAGAAAGGCAAGGAAGAGGGGAAGCCGGCGGCGGGCACAAGTGCAGAGTCAACTGGCGAAAGCCCCAGCGAGGCTGAATCAGCGCCTCGAGTTTCCGAGATCTTGACCTCGGGTGCCAACGCGACGATAGAGGTCTTGAATCCTTAGCCCGTAGTCTCGTCGGTCACTATCGCTGTTACGAAAGCTTCCTTCATTACCACGGTCGCTAGCTCCTTGGGATGTTACCCTGCCCCCGATCTTCACCGTGCCCGGCGGCGCATGTCCAGCAGTATGAACGAAGGGTTGATTTCGATGCGCCAAGGGCAACTAGACCTCACGTTCGACCCATCGCTGCTCGGCAGCTGCCAACAGCAATGCCGTTGGAGATTGCGGTCTACAAGGGAAACTGACCTGTGGTATGCGGTGGGGACCCCCTCCGTTCAGAGATCCAGCAGCCTGAGGGTAACGACCCCTACGCCATTTGCGGCAACCACTACGGAGCCAACCAATGCGACCGTTTCGACCGATACTTCTGCGCCGACCACGACCGTTCCGATCACCGCACCGGCACCGATCACATCCACATCCACGGGAACGTCTTCGTCTGCACCACAGACTACTACGAATACGAGCAAGTGGAAATCCTCTTTCAGCCAGATGATGTCCCATCTCGCCGAAACGACGCTGCGGGAAGGACTTATTGCGTGCCCCCGCGGTTCGAATCGACCGGAGCACCAAGGCCAACGCGGACGAATCAACAGCCCCAGCCGCAGCGGGAGGCTCAGCAATCCAGAAGTCAACCTCCCAGGAGAACCTTCGTTCAACCCAGACGTGCGCCGAGGTACCGGCCGGACGATCGAAACAGTAGTGATGGATCGTCGCGCCGAGGGCCAAGTCGACAGCCGGAATTTCGCCAGAGTCGCGCTCCTAGCCCCTCGGAGACGAGCGCCTCGGAAAGTGACTCCGACAGCTACGTGGGCCCAATTCAGGTGACCCAAGTACCCATTTCGAAGCGCCGATCTAGACGACAAATTGACGACAATCTGAAGTGCATGAAAACCCTGCAGCAATTCGGATTGAAATTTTCCGGACAAGAGAAGGAGGTGGATTTCCCGACCGGCAGATATTGGATGCACTGCCGTGCATTTTCACCAAAACAGCGAATACGTGGTACCGGACCGAGAGGGATAATTTCGCCACGTGGATGGAGTTTAAAAAGGCCTTCAAAAGACAGTTCATCGGAGAATTAACTATCAAGGATATTTGTTTCTTGCTACAAGGAATACTAAGTTTTCCGAGGATGGCATCCAGTTGCTTAATTCTAAACATGCATATTTTCTGATTGTTTAGATATAGAGCTCCGAAAATTTTGTTGTATACTTTAGAATTAATTTTGAACCAGTTGTCAAATTTTCAAGCAAATTGAATTTTTCACCCTACCACTTGACGTGAAATATCCCACATGTATACAGCAATAATCCTTATTTTTTTTTCAAAATGAACTAGATACTAACGTTAACGATTAATCTTATGATACACAATTCGTGACGATTATTTCTTATGTTTAAGTTTATATCTTTTCTATACAAAGAATAAATCAACAATAATTTAATCGATTAACTGATTTAGTTTATTAACTCGTAAACAGCTTGTACTGTCAAATTCTTGTAAATCCCCGTGGGTTGATACTAATCTTGGAGTCCCACAGGGTTCAGTGCTCGGGCCCCTTTTCTTCTGTCTCTACATCAATGATTTTAGCAGTGTACTAGCTATCCCTGGTGTCCAACGCATCAGCTATGCGGACGATCTCCAGGCATAAGTCCAAGTCCCACAGATAGTATTCAGGTGGGCCTTAACAACATAGAGCCTCGGTCGCTCGGGCTGTAGCTGACTGGTCGCCGTATGTCGGACTCAGGATCAACTCCTCTAAAACTCAGACGATATTGGTTGGCTCGCCCCGCACTGTCACTTCAATCTACAGTAGCTTTCCAAATGTTGAGCTGGGGACGACAGCACGATTGCCCTATCAGCCAGACACTAGTCTATGCATTGTTCTTGACTCCAAACTAAACTGGAGCGCACATGTAGACCACGTCAAAAAAAATGTAACCGAGTCCTCTACAGCCTTAGATTCTTTAGGAAATCCACAACTAAGGTACTCCGCAAAATACTGGCCGAGGCTTTGGTTTTTCCCATCCTGGGCTACTGTTCGATTGTTTATCTAGACGCCTCTGTAGATCTCTTTAGACGTCTTCAAGTTTTACAGAATTCATGTGCGCGTTATGTTTCTGGTGTCTCACTGGGCTCTCATATCACCCCAGCCCGGGAAAAACTTGGATAGCTGAAGCTTAATAACCGTAGAAGCTATTTCATAGGTCTCTGCCTATATAAAATCTTGAGAATTAGAAAGCCAGCCTTCCTAGTTCCCCTTTTCTCTTCTTATCAACCTAGGGATCCCCAAAGAGGTAATCCCAAGGAACTTTCGATCCTATTTTCAAAACCGACATTGGCCAAGGATTTTTTCAGGTCCAAGCGGCACATCGCTCGAACTGGCTTCCCAGTTCCATTAGGAACCTACCCTCTCTATCGCGTTTCAAAACAGAAGCGTAGAACTACCTAGTAAACTTTGAATGACAAATGGTCTGTGATATGTACACCAGCTTAAGCAGATATTAAAGAATTTTTAGTTATTATCATCCTAGTGAAAAAATGATGTAACTTTATGATGTCACAAAGTGTAATGTAATTTTATGACATCATAATGATATGGGGTATTCTCACAAACTTCGGATTTTATTATGGAAAAAAAATTTTATTTAAAATTTTGAACTCATGTCTGAAATTTTTAGCATACGTTCCTCCACCTGTTAAAATACGAAATCCAACGTGGTGCAACATTTTAAAATAACGCACCAAACGTTGTTAACGTTTTTTACACGTTCTTTTATTTTTTCGGGATTTTCAAATTATTTTCGAAGAAAAAGTTAGTAAATCATTTATTTCACATGTCATAATATTATATTTTAGAAAATTAACAATTTTTTTTAGTAATTTTGCCCTTGTGGGCAATATTTTGTACAGTCTTTGCCATTTTTGGGGTTTTTACCGATTTTAGAGCAACTTTTTGTATTTTATTATTTATTTTTTTGGTTTTACTATTACATTCTGCAGTCTAGCTGCTTGGTTGCAATGCAAACTGGCTGCATGGAACATCATACAAACTATCTAATGTACAAGATAAACACGATAAATAATGAAGGTTTAAAACCTTTTTGTTGGTTTTTGATCAAATCAATTGAAAAATTTTGTTTGTATTAGGACACTGTTTTACATTATTATTACTAAACCATCAAATTTATTAATGTCTTCTTCGAAAATTAAAAATATTTCTACTTTTAAATTTTTCAATTTTACTAAATTGACAATTTTTTCAGCAGATATTATATCTTGTCCGTTTGCAACAGCTCGATCGCAAAAGCTTTTGATAGTGCTTCCTACTCCATCTGCTGTACTTTTGCCATGACTCGGAGTAGTATAATTCCATGTAGCATGATCTAATTCATGGCTTTCACAAAAGTATTGAAACAAATAGAAATTAATTTTATGTTTATACTGGGTCGTTGGTCCGTCATTTTGAATGTGAAAATTTTTTACGTCTGGTACGAGGCTTTTAATCAACTGAAAGAAAGATTTCATATGACCCATATAGCTTGCGCATCGTGTCTTAGAGATTCCGAAACTGTACAGAAAGAAACAAAGTGAATTTTTTCCGATCTTGAATTTCGATAGTAAAATATAACAGTATGCAATTTCACTTGCTTTTTAGAAGCTCCAAAATGAGCGCTATAAATTTCCTCGTTATATTTACATACGTAGTTTTGTGAAAAATCCATAACGACAAATACATCATTTGGTTTCAAATTATCCTTTATCTGTTCAATTGCTTTATGATGATGCGAGGTATCATAAACATGTCTAAAATAAGTAGGTATTTCTTCATTAATATCATAGACTAATTGTCTAACAGTACAATGAATTTTTTCTTTTGATGTAATTTTTACACGATACGTAAGGCCTTTCGCTCCCGGTCTTTCAACGTCTTGTGTAATCCATTTATACTACCACGTATTATCCAAATTATTACTCGCAAGTATAAGCTTTTTTTTACAACTCATACACTCACCGTAAAAGCAATATGTTCCTGCATTTGTACAAGTACGCGAAAGTATAAAGTTTTTTGTATTATTGCTACTTACTATTTTCAAAAATGCGTATTTCTCTATTAAATATTTCATATTTGTGTGCATTTTGCACATGGTAGTATCACGAGCTGAAAATTGTTTTGATACAATCCAAAAAGGTTTGAGCCGATAGAATGTTGCTCGAGGCATTTTCATTGAACCCTCTGCTTTATATTTGTCATACAAATTATAAATAGTATCTACTAAATGTCTCTTTCTTTTTTTTACGCCACCTTTCACTATAGTGTCTTTTGCTCCTGGCGCAAGCATGGAATTTTCATCTTTCTCTAAGAAACTTGTAATTGATTCCCGCAATTCATTCAAATTATTTTGATTATTTGCAGTATTTCTACCAAAAATTAGTGATTTGTTTTGAGAATGTTTATACAGAGCATATTTACTTAAAAGACACGATGTTTTTCTAAAATTTTTATATTTTTTGACAATTTATCCAGCAACCACTTGAGCGAACAGAGATTTTTCTTTTTCACTTTTCATATTTTGTTTGTTTTTTTGGAGTTGTTGTTCTAAAGCTTCACAATATAGTAATCTTTCTCTGACGCATTTTTTGCATTTGCTCTCAATTTTCTACAAAGCTATCTTCACTTGAATGTTTTTTTAGAAGCCTCCAACATTTATTTTTCCATCGATTAATTATTTTATCTTTTTCTTTTATTCTTTTATTTAATTTTGATATTTCTCTACGAAGTTGTTGCTGCTTTTTTTAGCTTGTAATTTGTATGCTAATAACTTTGATTTAATGTTTCTATCAGTTACCTATTTTACTTTGCAAATATTGGTAGCTATCAAACTAGACTGGTCATTTTCCAAGTTACTAGGACTGGCAATCATGTTGTCCAAAGAAATATTTTGTTGCTCAATATTTTCCACATCATTATCATTACGATTACGTTCCTCATTTCGATTGTTTGTTCATCCAGTACTTCTATACTCACTTCTGTGTTAAAATATGGTAAGGGTTCTACCTGCCTAGCTGAAAAAGAACGTAATCTAGGGATATTATAGCCACAGATTGAAAATGATTCCTCCGAATTCGATGCCGAAGTACTTGCAAAAAGTACTTGCTAACTTTGCCTTTTTCAAATAATAAATAGACTAATATTTAATATTATTCAATGAAAAACGGTTTTACATTTAATATTAAAAAACAACTTACTGCATGCAGTCTTGGTTCTTTGGTAAATGTGCACTGGCTTCCTTTAATTTATGTTTTCTAATGCACTCTTTTTCGCGTTTAAAAGCAGCTTCGGCACACTTTTTCTTAATATTTTCTCGCTTCAATTGCAGCTCCTTTTTTGTATATTTACTCATTGTACTCGGTCAGTGAATCTCTTCATTTTACGCAAGCAAGCGCAATTAAATGGCATAATGCTCATTTCCGTGTAGTTTTAAATAAAGTACTTACTGATTTTATGATATGAATACGGCCACTTTCCATTCGGTGTATAAGAATACAACTACTCTGAATCCTACAACTCAACTAACTCGCAGCAATACTGGAAGCTATAGTATTTACATCTGTCATTTTGTAAACTCAATCTTTTCAAGCTAAATCAAGTTGAAAAAAAAGCTTAAATGAAAAATCGTAAAAAGTATATAAAAAAATTTTAAATTATGATTTTGAAAGCTCTTGAATCAAGCTTTTTAATTTTCTTTGTATAATTACTAACAGAATTTTGGTTAAAACGCAGTTTCAATTTAAAGAAGAACAGCAAATTTATTAATATTCACAATTTTGTTTTTACGAGTAAAAAAGAGAAAAAATAAAAAATGAGTATACAAAACATGATTTGAGAGCTGTTCCATCGAACTTTAAAATGAGCGCACGCATATTTTTGTACCGTGACCAAAGTTATGAAATTTTTTTGTAACGGACAAAATCATCTTTAGGTGGACAAATGCAATTGATCGGTACTGTATATATTTAAAAAATTAAGTTTTCGTGAATAACTAAAGTATTATTTGTAGACAATTTTGTGGTGGTTCTAATGCGTTCATAATTTAAATAAAATATTGACACTAAGATTGATTAAAATTGAAATGTCTTTTTTTTAAAGCATAAAAGACAATTTAAAAAAAAGTAAACTGGCATCTCGAACATAATTATTCTTTTCCACCATTTAAAAAAGGAAAATGTTGACCTCTGACCGAAAAAATCGACTATAAAAATAAGAGTTACAGCTGACCGTATGCACAAACACTCACAGACATATTGACACTAACACGCACTTATACACACGCGTATACGCATGCATACACACAAATAAATGCATAAGTACATACGCTATTTTGAAATCTATCCTTAAGTAAATCTTCTTTTTAACATATTTTCACATTTTAAGGTCGCAAAATATTACTGCATCAAAACTTAAACGAATTTTTTTTACCAATCTAAGCCTTTTCCTTAAAACATGTATGTTGCAAACAACTTCAAAATGGTTGATCACATAATTTGGGTTATTGTATATATAATTGTAAATTTAATTGACTATAAATTGAGCTTCTCCCATATCTTTTTAAAAATATATAACAATTTATTAAAATTTTGTCAATTATAATTGGCATACAAACTAATCGTGCATTTTACAGGAATAAAATTGGGCGAATTCATGATTAATATGCAAAATTGTATTTTACACATGTTGGAGTTGCATATAAAATAACATTCAATAAATTTCTGAAAAGATTGTCATACGTTAGTGAGCATTTTTCAAATAACACTTATTCAGTACACAGCACCTGTATTGTTTAGCACTTTATTTGTGATTTAAATATTTACGTGATTTCTCGGCACAGTTGCGTTTTATTTTGACATGTGACTGGAAACAAAACTTTCCAGTTTATATTTTTATTTTTATTAGTCTGAGTAGTTGACTAATTAAATAAAATTACATAGTTATATTATTTAAGGGCAATTATGATATCAATTTCGACTATGCATATAAAAAAAGTTGATATTATAGTTCCACTTGAATATATGAAAATAAGTGGAAATTGAAAAAATAATGATCTTTTAAACTATCATTGTAAGCGCTCATTTCTAAAAGAGGGCGACTTTTCATTGCAAATATAAATGAAGTAAAATAATTTAAAATTTAAAAAAGCTTCTTTATTTAAAATAGATACGTTTTTAAATAAAAATGTAATACGGAAGAACAATTCATGATTAATAAAATGTTGTTGACTATACTTACTAATTATGTAGTAGATATGTCTCCAATTAGAAAATGCATATAAAAATGTAAATATTAATATTAAAGTAATTCAAATCGATCATTATATATAAATTAACAGTACGAAAAAATATTTTATGGAATTTTATTATACTAACCTTTTATTTGCTAGTAATGAATATATACAGTAAATATTCAACTTTACAAAATAATTAATTTATCAAATCTGTATAAGAATATTCCAATTCTTATCTGCATAAGAATTGGATATAGTATAATAAGTCACAATTCTCAATAGAAAATTTAATCATTTAAAGTATTAATATTATATAATTTGAATATCATGAAAATATTTTAATTATCATAAGTTTTGTAACAGTTCTTAACACTGTTCACTGAATGACTTTGCCTTTTAGTTTCTTACGCTCTCTCTCTATTGTTCAATGTCCACCGGCGTGGTCACTTGAAGAGAGTACTCTCACTGTCGTAGCATATTATATTTAAATATTAAGTAAATATTGCTTTAAATTACATTATAAAATGCGATATTTTTTGCAATATTTTCATATAATTATACAGTGGTATACTGTTTCAATCGCGTAAAACTAAAGTGTGGTTTAACTTCCATAGAAATAGCCATATACTATCAGACAAGACAATATATGGAAATTTTACATACCCAATTATGTATAAGTATATGAACTTACACTCCTGAATATATATTCATTTGCATGAAAAAATGTATTGCTTATTTAGGTCGTAATTCTACAAACAACTACAAAGATGTTAACTTAATATAAACACCATGGGATGGAGAAAATTATCGTAAAATAAAAATATATATACGGAATAGTTGAAATTGTAATTATTCTCACTTTAATAAATTATTAAGGGACTATGGGACATATAACCGATTTTCGTAGTTATTTACCTGAGAAAAAAAGAGTTTCAGATTAAAAATTA
>JAXIUT010053408.1:0-10589 GCA_035586675.1 Eurytoma californica | reverse complement strand
ACTATTTCCTTAGGAATATCAATGTCTGTTAAGTTACAAAACCATTTGTTAGTGTTATTAATATTCGTATTGTTGTTGTTAACATTATTGTGATTATTCATTCTTTCACTATTGTTTCTAATGGTTCCATCGGTACTTTTACTTAAGTGATTGAATTTTTTTATGTATTTATCATTGGAACTATTGTATTCTAGTGTTGACTTTTTTGTTTGTGTTTCTATAAATTTGCTTAAAATTTGATGTGGTAGTTTTTTTTTCAAGTTTGTTTTTTACAATTATTAATCTATTTTCTAAGTATTTAACGTGAATATTAATATCTTCGACTTCTGTGTTGAGTAGTTTAACTTTAAAGAATTCTAAGTTCCTATTGAATTTCCTGTTAGCTGACTGACTATAGAATTTTAAATGTTTCAAGTTTCTGGAGATGCTATTAACGTGCTTAGGTTTAATATAATTTTATAATTTTGACGATGTTTACAATATGATGACGAATAATGTTAGGTAAGAATGACGAGCATATTGTTTATTTGTATGTATTTTAACTATTGACTTGTATTTATCTCCATAATTTAATAAATTCTAGTGCTTGAAAAGGACAACAAACCAGTTGTCGAAACGTTGCACAAGTTGTAATTCAGTGTACTCATTTACATCAATAAACCTCCAAATTATAATTTTCGTTATAAAGTTCAAACATCGTCAATATTGTAGAATTTCTTGTTTAGCTACAAATTATAGAAACAATAGTGAAATAATCAAATAAAAAACTTTGCTCAAAGATTGAAACGACAATTAACTATAACTGTTACCTTGTTTTTTTGGTAGAAACAATATAAACATTGTCAATTGCATTAAAAACTTTGCACAATTGTAAATCTAAAGTTAAAAACACAATTGTAGCTTAACTTTAAAGAAAAACGATGTTTTTTTCACAATGGCTGATAAAGGCGAAAAATGCAGCCCGGAGAATATGCGTAACGAGGGAGCCAGCTATAATTGAGATTACATTCGATCACTTCAGAGTTTCGAGACTGCCCAAATAGATTGGAGCGGCAAGGTGCCAAAATGACCCCGAACCAGGGAAACCGCCGCCCTACTCAAGCTCCGGACGCCACGGGAGTGGGCAGGAATCGAAGTCCAATATGTACAATGACTGTGCGGGAAGCGAGTCGATTATCCCAATAGTATTGCATGCGCTGAAAATAGGACGTCATACTTCACCAATTGTGTGGCTCAAATCGCTCGACTTTTACAAGCATGTGGTCGAGGCGGTGGTCGATTCGGGAGCCGAAACTAATGTCATAAAAATATCCGCTTGAATGTGCATTATCGGTATAAGCATTTTATTTATTATTTAAAAATGAAAATCATTTTTCAAAATTTGGCCAACGTACTGCCCTCCGCAAATGTGTAAGGAAATTGTAAAACAAAATTTCAGCCAATTATATTTACAAATTACTTTATGATATTGTTTTATAACTTTTCAAATAATTTCATAAAGTTATTTAAGAACGAAAAATTTTCAAACAATTCCCTGAAGCCATTTGTAATTGTAATTGGCTGAAATTTTGTTTGCAGTTTCCTTACACAGTTGCGGAGGACAATACGTTGGCCGAATTTTGAAAAATGGTTACGATTTTTAAATAATAAATAAAATGTTCATACCGATAATGCAGATTCCTACAGGAGGGTTTTACATCCCATTAAGGAGCATCGGAAGCAGTGACCTTTCCTCATATGGAACAGTTTTGTTATTGTCACAGACTTTTTCCCGATGCTTCACACGGCCATTTTGGGAGAGTAATTTTTTAGAGGCACGGGCGCATATCTCGACTTCACGCATATGCGGCTTGATTTCTGCGGTATGTCGCTGCCTTTTAAAATAGCGGGTACAATATGAAATAACGGATAAACTATGGAAAATGTGAACTTTCCGTTGCTTAATCGACAAAAGGAAAAGGGGATACATCTACGTCGTCGAGTTCGGACCAGACGCGATCTGTGCAGGTAGCATAGTTGATAATCAGGGCGGACACGTGGTGCTACCAGTGCATAATGAAAATAGTGTTGACCTAGAGGTCAACATTCCGCACCTATAATTATATAGAAAAGACGAGGCCGACCAACACACCATGTTGTACTCAAGTTCGGGCGAATTCGCCCCTAGCGAATGCACAGGTACTGTAATCAGGGTGAGTAGCCCGGAGACCGTAACAGGAGGGGAGTGGCCTCCTGAGAAATAAAGGATGGGGGAGGATCCCGCTGCGAAATTAGCCGGCAATAGTAAATGCGAAGCCGTGTAAAGCTCCAAAGAGGAGAAGGAGTATCGAGTGGATCCACATGCGTGGAAAACTAGAACTCCCGAGGAATGGAGTGCGATTGACAAAGCGAGGCGCTTTCCATTTGTAACTTACATTCGTTGTTAAAAAATTTGATAACCTTTGAACCCACCGGCATGTGGAATGGCGTGAGACCACTAAAAATCTCAGATAGCGAAAATGAGCAGAAGTGAGGTCCAAAGTTGTGTCCGTAAGCAAACGGTCCCCCTATCCGGGAGGAGAAGGCGTGCTGTCCGAGTCGCTCGAGTCGCAAACGACTAGCGCCGGGGTGCCAATACCCTACCGAACGCGGTATCACCAATATGTTACCCGAGGCCGGAGCATCTAGCTCGAGAACACTGCCTCATTGTTTGGCCGAGCTTAGAGAACAGAATGATAACCGAAAGGGCCCCCGCCGGCGCCTCGACAAGACGGGAGATGTCTGAGCATGAGTCTTTTGGCGTCGGCTACTTTGCCAATGCATTTACGGCAATGCATGGCAGCCCTTCGCGAGGTAACGCCGAAAGGATGGATTTAGAGAACTTCGGTCCCTCCGTGAATAGCGATACAAACCTACGCCTCATCGAGCGCGAGTTGTGAATCCCCCAAATATTATTGAAGTCCGCGATCAGTTACTTTTCGCGAATGATCACCTCGCATATTTTTTTTCGATGAGGAACCAGCCTTTTTGCACCGGCGTCCACCAGTTAGCCGAGGCAGGTAGATTACCCGCCATAGCGGATCTTGCGCTGGGTGTAGCTCGCTCCTACGAACAGGGGCGAAAGTACCTAGTTACCCTGGTCATTAAGGAGAGTATGCATTTTGAGTGGATTGGGACATCATGATTAATGCCTTGAAATCTCTCTTATAAGTGGCAGTAGAGATGGGATTACAGTCCATCTGACTCTGAAAAAAATTAAAAGGTTCGATGACCTGTCATGGGCGAAGGTCAAGGACATAATAACGAATTTATTCCTTGGAAGGCACAGTAAGATAATAATTCTTTGTAAGAACTTAGTGAGCACGCTGACCCCCGCAGGGCCATTATATAGGATAGCCATTATTCTCCCTTCGAAGGTCATAAAGCAGTAAATAAAACCTTTATGCACCTTCGAGAACATTATATATGGCCGAAAATGAACTGCCAGGTGCAAGAATTTATCTCGCGATGCAAGACATATCAGAGAGATGAATAATGTACTTAGTGACAATGAGGGATACATAAAACGTAAAGGAATTATGGAGAACGTTTCAGCTTTGGATATTTTTTCACCAATCAACCTCTGGAGGATTTTTCATCAATTAAGGGGGGAGTCTGGTCCAGCCGATCGAAAAATGGACTTTTTTTGCCTAAGTCTTCTTTTACATGTGGAGGATATATTCCCAAAGTTATAGCAGCAAATTCGACCTCGAAATATAGTTAGGGGCGGTGCGCATCGAGCAGGTAGAACGAAGACCGGAGCGGCTGAGCTAGCACCGCAGCATCTTGGGCGGCGCAGATGTGCTGCAGCTACTCTCATATTATATAAACTGTATTGTCTGATTTTAAATATCATTAGGCTAGAGGGCGTTGTCCGTGTACATGTCGTAGGCATTTAGGAAAATCCGGCATTTAGCGAACTGCCTAGACAGTTAGTAAACTGCCGGCAAATAGAGGAAAAAGTCGTCGAAATCGTTGTTCCGTTAACTGCCTGGTCTCGTTCAGGCATTTAGCGAATTGCCTAGGTAGTTAGCTAACTGACGGATGCGGGTAAGGTAAATAGGAGAATAAATGTTAACCACTTTTAAATGTTGCTAACAGTTTATAACATTAGTCGCTTACAAAAGTAATGAGAAACTCATTAGTCAAAAGAATCAAACGCTATTTGCATAATTTATTCTATTTGTTAAAACATTGTAACGAAGGTATTGCTTGATTAGCAATAGCTTCGTTCCAGCGCGCCGATCGATTGACGGCTAGCGAGCAAGTGCGCTCCCACGCGCTCCCACTCCGCACCCGCGCGA
This sequence comes from Eurytoma californica, assembly GCA_035586675.1. NCBI lineage: Eukaryota > Metazoa > Arthropoda > Insecta > Hymenoptera > Eurytomidae > Eurytoma > Eurytoma californica. Next base: position 6,267 of record JAXIUT010053408.1, on the reverse strand, counting down.
GTTGTCATGACGACTCCCCGTCCGAACCTCTCGCTCTTAGTAGGTAAGCGAGCTGCTAATAAAAGGAGCAGACGTGATTGCCGAAATCAGTCCTCTCGGTGTCCTGAGCCGAGCTCCTCTCCTGGAGACCGATCGCTCCGTGTGATGAGCGCAGCGCTAAGCGGTAGGGCTCACCAGTCGCATCCGTAGCTCCGGCTCGCGGATGATACCGTTACCGTTAGACGTAGTTTCCGCGACTAGTTTAGAAATGTATTTATTTGCGATCCGTAACCGTTAGTATCCGAATTTGTAAATATCGAAAGCGAATTGATTGAACTTATTTTTATATTTAATTTATTCTAATTATTATTAATAAATATTTTGTTAATTATTAATTCTAGTTTTACTAAATGTTTATTTCTAGTTAAATTCTCTCTCCATAATTCAATTATTATTAAAGGGGGTTTGAGTATGTTGTGCTCAACATTTGCTATATGACTGTGCAATGAGCAATCATTGGGTTTACAGTGGGTGAATTGAGCCCACTCGGGATAACCTAACCTTCCTTTCCACAATAAAAGAACCAGAATGTTACAACATGTTAAAGATTGATGACATCTAGATCCACATTTTAATTTTAATTTAAAGCAAGAGCAGCGACTTGTGGAGCACTGTTGACGATTTGCTCTACAACTACACTGTTGGTAGCCTTGCCCGCCACACATTGACTGATGAGCCGCTGCTTCACGTAAAGTTAATAAAACTGCGTTTAGAACATCGCTCACAGTAACTGTTTTTGTCCCAGATAAATTAAACTGGTGCCGAGGAAACCAGTCTTTTATTAAACCACCTTTCGTTCCAACTTGATAAACGCCATTTCTAAAATCGGTGACTACACCAAAAATCGCTCTCAAATCGAGCGGTCTTCTATCAACTTGCGGAACTGAAACGGTTACGCAATCATTAATGAAAAGTGGCTGGAAAATTCCTCCGAAAATGTCACCAACTTTGCAGCGGCGACTTGCTGCTTTTCAAAACAATTATTTTGATTTTGAATAAGGTGCTGTCCTCGAATACAAAAATACAAATCAGTTCATCAGCACCACCAAGATCTAATTTGCCGCAATCTGCATGCATTGTCATATGGCATTTATTACACCGAGCAGCATCATTAAAGTTTAATATTTTATTGCGAATTCCGCATACTGAAGACAGCTGAATCGTAGAAGACGTTGATGCTTCAGGGTTCTAAGCAAAATTTTGACCATCACTGTAAATAAAAGTTTGAAAATGATTGCACAACGTTCAAAATTGAAATTAAAATAAAATCATAAAAAATATGTTATTTGTGACCTTACGGTACCGTTACCTCCTTCTAAAAGTTGCTTGCAATGAAAATTTTGCTCATTTCTATTAAAACAAGATTAATACTTAATGTTAAACATAAATTTAATATAAAATAACAAAATAAAAAATTTTTCAAATTTTTACCTTGAAGCATCAAATCTAATATCTCATTTGTCTCTGACAATACTTTTTCCATATCTTCTTCAGTATATAAATTACGGATAATATCATCTGGCAATGGGAGACTTGCTACACCACATTGAATAGGCCCTAGTACAGCTTCGTACAGTGCTCGATGCGGTGCTTGGACGTATTTTTTAGCCACTGTTGAAAATATATAATTTTTATATATAATTTTGTAATTATTTTAATGATTTCGTAATATAAAAATAAATACTTCGCACCGTTTACGTTACCTGGACTTCGTAGTAGCCTTGAGACCAATTACCACTGTTTCTATCAATCATCCAAGCACGCAGCATGTTTTCCACATCTGCATTCGCTCTTCCGATGCTGCCTTGTGACTATGTATGCCTTAGTCTGCCAGTACAATTTTACAACGTGCCCAAATGTTCGATAACTCTTCAATAACTTTTGCAACAAATTCATGCAAAAATATTTTGGATAACTCAAGTTCAATATTTGCTGCGTGTTTTGACTTCAAGGGTCTTAAATGTGAAAATTTCGTGGCGTGATCTTGATAATTGAGCAGCCAGTTGTATTCACCATCTGGAAAAGACTAGAAATCGATTAAATCTACTTGATCTCTTGCATTGAATCCTCTAGAAACTATAGGTTTCACAACAACGCCCTTTCTTATTTGAGTCTTCTTCAAATTGCACGTCTCACAGCAACTCGCAAAAATTTCACACGCATTCCTTGGAATTCTCCATCTATTTTTAATGTAATACAACATCTTGTCGCGACCCCCGTGTCCAGTTTGTAGGTGAGTTTCCAACAGTTTTAAATAAAAATCACGTATATAACTTTATTACGTATGTATCTTTATTCTTTTCATTTGTTCTTTTTTCAATCACGTGACACTCGCTCTCACCAACTTCATACAACTCATACAACTTTGAAAAGTGATAGTAAGATTTGTGTTTGCAGTGTGCTTTCCAGCTTTTCAAAATGGATTTAACATTTTCTAGTTGCTTTCTGTCCCATACAGTTCGATTACTTTTTTTTGCGTTAGAATATACTTCTTTCATCTTTTGATCGAACACTTCCCTATTAACAGATTCACTTTCCATTTTTGAACACGCAATTAGTAGAGTAAGATAGTTTGTACGTTGCAAATACACGTTCTTATCCTGAGTACCGTTACGTCGAACTGTTTATTTTTCTATTTACCTCATCCGCATCATAGCTAACTACCTAGGCAATTCGCTAAATGCCTGAACGAGACCAGGCAGTTAACGAAATGACGATTTCTACGACTTCTTCCTCTATTTGCCGGCAGTTTGCCGGATTTTCCTAAATGCCTACGACATATACAAACAAAACAGTCGAGTTCAGTCGCCTTTCGAATTTTGTAGCATCAAGTCGAGAAAACTTTAAACTCGCTTTTCTCAAAACTATGTTTTTCAAGTTGGCTGTAATCATAGCTCATAGAATTTTCATCCGAATCACTTGATTCAAAGTTTAAATTAAAGATAAATGTATTTATATGCGGATGAATCTCGTTTGAAAAATATTATTATAGAAAAAACAAATTGCAAAATGGAGGCCCATTTTTTGCGTCCATTTTCATTTTATGTTTACCATTTTTACAACAAACAATTTTCTTTTACAAATGCTCTACCTATATTATATGTATTTTAATAAAATTTTGAAAATTGCTTTTTATTGTCAAAATGCTTTTTATTGTCAAAATGTCCTGTATTGCTTTTTATTGTCAAAATGTCCTTTTGTATGTAGAAAAAGTTTTGTAAAACAATTAATTTTTGTAAAACAATTAAAATTTTATCTCTGAAAAAAACGCATTTTAAAAAACCTCCGCTAGACCAGACTCCCCCTTTAAAAAAAATATGAGTTAAGAAATCTATAATGCTTCAATAGTTAAATTTAAATTAAATTGAGTATTAAATATGAGTGCGTATGCACGTATGTTGTTCTCGCGTAACTACTTCTAAACGCAACGGTGGATTAAATCCAAATTTTGCACACAAGTTTTATTCAATTGTCACAAGCCCACTTGATAATTTCAAATATTTTTATTTACTAACTTCGCTTTTGGAGCTGTTTTAGTGTTTTTTGAAAATTTTGAAATTTTTAATTTTTTCTACACTTTTTTGCTTAAAAATATTAAAATATTAATATTTTTTGTGGTATTTTTGATTCTTTAATCGTATTAGATGTTATCTTTAATAAAAAACGTGTTTTGAAGATATCCGTAGCATTTAATAAAGATGAATACATTACTAAGGTACTTATTTAATTGATATAAACACTTGAATTGAAACTTTATTTTTTTATAAAACTTTTGTGGTAAATATATATTACGAACCAGTTTAAAAATTTCAATGGTTTTTATTGATTAGTTTCAATTTTATAGCCATTTAATTCATTTTTAAAAATGTCAAATTTTCTAGTTTGGTTTCAAAATATTAAAATTTGTGTTGAATCTTAATTTTTCTGAGTAGTATTAGTTCTTAAGTAAGGTCTTATGTATGAAATTCGTTTTTTAAACCGTACTCAAAGTTTCAACGATATCCGTGATCTGGAGTTCTGATACTCTTCTAGTGAGTCTTATAAATTGCCCAAAGAACTTATACAAGACATCACAAAATGCAAATGGGTTCCTTCATTCTGAGTACAGTTATCGTGAGACAAAAAAGGCTTTTTTAAAGAAATTTTTAAAGGATCGCCCAGTGTTATTTTATTCTCCTAAATTTTCCTAAAGAAACTAATTTTTTTTTTCTCGAAAACTAATTAATAAATAAATTTAAAAAATGTATAAGGTATATTTCGGTATGTTGCCAATATCCATGATTTTTTAAAAATGATTTTGACGATTAGTTTCCGGGATATGAGAATGACGATAGCTAATTCAATTTCTTATGGGAAACATGCGCACACTCTCACGCACGCATGCACGTACACGCACGCACACGTCCATCCATACAGACATTTTCGAATAAGATTAAAAAATGATCCAAAATACCTCAAAGCAAACTTTCAACACGATTTAAAATTTGTTTTACTCTTACTAAGCTACTTCTAGAAGGAATCAAAATCGCCAAGAAATAAAAACGAATCAATAAAATGAAAAATAGAAAAAGAAAGTTGCAGACATAGACGTAAAAAATATAGATTATACAGTAAACAGTCAGTGTTACGGAGTTAAAGCTTGCATAGAAAGAAACAGATAACGTTATCTATCTCTTTCATCGCATGTTTCACTCGCGCCTACCTATCCCGCAGCCTATACTTTCTATGTCTATGGTTGCAGATACAAAAAAACGATCACTTTCCATTTTTAATTAAAAACTTAAAATTGGAATATAAAAAATACTTTAAAACAATGGAAATAAATATATAATTAAGTTTACATTTTACAATTTCGGAAATACAAAATTCACACATTGCGGTCTATTATTTAAAGAATATTGTTCAATAATAAATAAAGAACTTCATATAAAACTTTGTCTTTTTTACAGCAGGTTACTCTGAGGATTCAGATTATACATCTGATTTGAATTATCCTATTGGCGGACAAGGACCTAATAGCTCAGCATCTCAATTTCGTTCAGCAGCAAATCAATTAGCTACCCCACAACGCTCTTTGGAGACATCTAGAGAAAATAGTTATGATCGGGATGAACAGCAGGTAGAATTGTTACTAGTACATTATGAAATGAAACCTTTCAATGAATCTTTTACTTTTTTGTTAAATTAAATATTTCTTATTCAATAGGTGCCAACGGGTATAAGTATTCAATCAGACTCTGACAATTACACTGGTTATATAGATCCGAGCCAGAGTCCACATTATGATGGTTTTTATCCCGATAATGTACCACCTCCGAAATACTTTACTGAAGTAAGTGGTGAGTCTTCCGAGCCATTATTCTATAACAGCAGGCCAAAATATTATAAACAATACAGGTAATTTTTGAAACATAATTATATTTTAATTATATTAAGATTTAAGTTTTTCACAATAAGAATAATTAACAAGAGGGGATACAATAGATTGCAGTGATGGATAGAGTTTAATATTCGAAATTCTATATAAAGATACGGTATCTTACAGATTCATTCTAACTCTTACGATATTTCAACACTTTCTTATATTTTGTTACATTTTCAATTTCCGCTACGGTTCCATTTAATAATAAATTTGCTGCTAGTGCAGTCCATGACACAGGTAAAACGTTTATGTTTTCTTTATTAAAGTAATTAATAATTTAATTTAATAAGTAACTTTTGCCACTTCCTCCAGGTTCATCAATAAAAAAGCATTTGTTATTCTTATAATTATCATTATTTAAACTATTTATTATTGCATCAAAAATATCGCGTTGTTTATTTGATAAAGATGTTATGCTAAACCCTACTGAAAAAACTCACATGAGAGTCACGTGATAGTCACATGATTGTCAAGAAATTTTTTTTTTTAATTTTTGTACTGAAAAATCACGTGATAATTATGTGATCTTCATGTGACAATCATGTAATAAACACGTGATCTGCATGTGATCTTCATGTGATAATCATGTGATTCTCGTGTGATAATCATGAATTTTTTTAAAGTTGTGATGCGGTACTTATCCAGGCGTCGCTCGCGAAAGCATTTCTCGCCCTGCGTACCGTGCACAAATAATATTTCATACTCTAATATTCACTTCACTCGGTCGCCCTCTCTCTCTCTCTCTCTCTCTCTCTCTCTCTCTCTCTCTCTCTCTCTCTCTCGCTCTCTCTCTCTCTCTCTCTCTC
>JAXIUT010053387.1:0-10591 GCA_035586675.1 Eurytoma californica | reverse complement strand
GAGGCGGCACGCGGTGCCCAAGCGCATGGCGCTCCTTGTAAATAGTTTCACAGTAATTAATAAACCATTATTTTTTTTATCACCAACCACGAATCCTCTTCATTTCTTAACAGAGTGATCTCGCAAAAAGCAACGTGAAATTGCAGGCCTGAGTTAGATTATACAATTTGCCATATTTTCCATCAGAAGTGCAACCCCTCAAATTGAACTTTGGCCAGCGGGATCAATCCAGAAGGCAGTAGAACAGATTTAAAAATTATTTTCAAAAAAGAAACGTGGAATAACATGTCAGGGTTGCCTTATTCATTACCCATTATTCCTTCCAATATCTAACTCAATAGAACCATGGCAAGTAACATACGTCTTCCATACTTATCCCATACTTCTCTCGCACTTCTATCATACTTCTTCCACAATTTTCCCATACCTCTCCCATACTTATGCGATACCCCTCTCATACCTCTCCCATACTTTCTCCATGCCTCTCCTATAAATCTGCCATACCTCTGCTATAACGCTTCCATATATCTGCCGTACTTCTCCCATACCTCTCCCTTACCTCTCCCATACCTAGTCTAGACAACCCCCTTACCTTACCTGTAATTCTGACGTACATCTCTAATAGTGCTCCTATACTTAGCTTGTGGTAGATTATTCAATTTCCCACATTTTCCATCTCAAGCCTAGCCTTTAAATTCAAGTCTGTAAAGCGGAATCATTCCAGTAGACAATAAAAGGGCTTAAAATATTGTTTTCCGAAAAAGCAACATGGAATTGCAGGCCCGAGTCGCATTATATAATTTCTTATATTGTCCATCAGAAGTCCAGCCCCTCATTGAATGCGGGCAAACGCGATCAACCAAAAAAGCAACAGATCGAATTAAATTATTTTCCACGAAAAAAACGTGGCATTACTTGTTTCAGTTGCCTTGTTTAATTACCCATTTTTTCCTTCTAATATCCAGCCCAAAATTATACCCTGAATAGCGGGATCACTCCAGCATTCACTAAGAAGAGAATTTCCATGTGGCTTATTCGCATTTCATTTCAAGCATATCTGGATCTTCTACTAGCCAATGCTGATGTAAAGGCTATATTTTGTTCTGAAAGCATTATAAATTATAGTACAAATCACGTCAAAGAAAGGAGTATTAAAGGCATGAACAAATGAATTTTGAATGTAATTTATACAGTAATAACAGTAATTTATGTTACAAAATAACAATAATATAATTTTGAATAAATAAATAAATAAATAAATAAATAAATAAATAAATAAATAAATAAATAAATAAATAAATAATAAATAAATAAATAAATAACCATAAAAATTTAAACGGGTTGCCAAATTACAAGCTGCAGAAGTAACGCAAAAGAATTAGGGCCTTAATGATTATACTAATTACTATTCCTGCTTAATTAAAATTATTATATTTAATAATAATATGAATTAAACATCTATAGTAATGTCTGGACAAACTTTAAAGAAAGGGCTCGAAGTGACCACCTCTCTTATCGATTACACATTGCAATCGCCTCTCAAAATTAGCACGAACATTTGCTAATTCTTCAGTAGTAACGGTTGCGAATGCATTATGAATCCTTTGAATCATATTTTCGCGGGTAGTCGGTGCCTCGCGATAGCACAGGTCCTTGACTTTCCTCCAAAGATAAAAATCTAACGGATTCAAGTTCGGTGAATAAGATGGCCATCTCGAGGGACCGAGGCAGCTACGGAAGCAACGTAGTTATGGGCTGGTGCCCCATCCTGTAGACACTAGATTTGGGCTCTACGAACAGGGTTTCCTTCATGATCGGAAACCCTGCGATGATTACGCGCGAGCTGCGGCTTGCGAAAAGCACATCCGGTGTAGCCGCCGCGATGAAAAGGCAACCCAGGAGGTCAATTCCATGTTGCTTTTTAGAAAACAATATTTTAAGTTGATTTGCTGCCCTCTGGAGTGATTCTGCTAGCATGGGTTCAATTTGACAGCTAGACCTTGGATGGAAAATATGGAAAATGGAATAATGCAACTCAGGAGGTCAATTCCATGTTGCTTTTTTGGGAAACAATATTTTAAGATGATTTACTGCCCTCTGGAGTGAATCTGCTAGCATGGGCTCAATTTGAGAGATAGACATTGTGTGGAATGTATGGGAAATTGCATAATGCAACTCCATGTCGGGAAACAATTTATTAAGCAAATCGCTTGCCTTGTAGAGTGATCCCCCTTGCCAGTGTTGGATTTCCGGGCTAAACTTTGGATGGAAAATATGAGATATTGTATAATGCAGCTCATGCCTCTACTTCCATGTTGCTTTTTTGTATTACTATTTTAAACCGATCTATTGCCTTCTGGTTTAATCCCGCTTGTCAGGGTTCAATTTGAGGTCTGGAATTTGTATGGAGAATATGGGGAATTGAATAATCTTTCATAAGACAAGTATGGGAGATTTTGGTCAGAATTAGAAGAGAGGTATGGGGGCGTCACGGAGACGTATGGGGGAAGTATAGGAGAGATATTGGTGAAGTAGGGCACAAGTATGGGAGAGGTATGGGAGACGTGTGGAGAAAGTATGGGAGAGGTATTGGAGATGTATGGGAGAGGTATGGGAAAGGTATGGGTGAGGTATGGGGGAGGTATGGGAAATGGATATGGATAGGTATGGGAAAATATTGCGAAAATTATTGAAAGAGTATTATGGAAGTTTGAGAGTCATAATGGGCACGTATGGAAGGGGTATATTCCAGGATGTCAAATCCATGTAGCTTTTTTGGGAAACAATATTTTAAGATGATTTACTGTCCTCTGGATTGATCCTCCTTGCCTGGGTTCAATTTGAGAGTTAGATCTTGGATGGAAAATATGGAAAATTGAATAATGCAACTCAGGTGGTCAATTCCATGTTTCTTTTTTGGGGAACCATATTTTAAGATGATTCACTGCCCTCTGGAGTGGTCCCCCTTGCCTGGGTTCAATTTGAGAGCTAGACCTTGGATGGAAAATATGGAAAATGGAATAATGCAACTCAGGAGGTCAATTCCATGTTGCTTTTTTGGGAAACAATATTTTAAGATGATTTACTGCCCTCTGAAGTGTTCCCCCTTGCTTGGGTTCAATTTGAGAGCTAGACATTGGATGGAAAATTGAATAATGCAGCTCATGCCTCTACTTCCATATTGCTTTTTTGTATTTACTGTTTTACACCGATCTATTGCCTTCTGGTTTAATCCCGCTTGCCACCGTTCAATTTGAGGTCTTGAATTCGGATGGAGAATATGGAGAATTAAATAATCTTTCATCAGACCAGTATGGGCGATGTTTCGCAGAATTAGAAGAGAGGTATGGGGGGCGTCACGGAGACGTATGGCAGAAGTATGGAAGAGGTATTGGAGAAGTAGGGCGCAGGTATGGGAGAGGTATGGGAGAGGTATGGGAGAGATATGGGAGAGGTATGGGAGATTATGCGACAGGTATGGGAGAGGTATGGGAGAGGTATGGGAGAGGTATGGGATAGGTATGGGATAGGTATGGGAAAATTTTGCCAAAATTATTGAAAGATTATTATGGAAGTTGCCATCTGGAGTGATTCCGCTAGCATGGGTTAAATTGTAGACCTGAAGTTTGAATGGAAAATAAAGGAAATTCTATACTGCACGTTAGACCTGCTATTGTAAGTTGCTTTTCTGGAATTTCTGGAATACTATTTTAAGCCGAAATATTGTCTTGTGGGGTTGGACTTGCTAGACCGGCTTGAAATGTTTACCATGTTTAAGAGTTTTCTTTTTTCATTTATCTCTCATACTTCCAGAGTTCGATTTGTGGCCTAGAGGAATTATGGAAGCAGCAGATAGATAGAAATTATAGAAGTGTGAGAGAAGTATGGGAAAATTATGTAAGCGATATGCGACTTTTCAGGGCTCTATCGAAAGATAAATATTTGATGCAATAAATAGGTAACCGAAAATAGCAACCCAAGCCTGCTATTCCCTGTTTCTTTTACGTAAAATAATTTTTTAAGCCGGTCTGCGACTGCGAGTTCTGTAGTGATCCCGCCTGTCTTGAAATGAAGGGCTGGACTCTGACTTAAAAACCAGGTCTTTTTAAATAGCAACTCTGACCTGTACTTTTATGTTGCTTTTTTGGAAAACGATTTTTCAAGACTATCTGTGACATCTGGAGTGATCCCGCTAGCCAGGGTTGAAATGAAGGGCTGGGGTCTGGCTTAAAAGCCAGGTCATTTCAAAAAGCAACTCTGACCTGTACTTCCATATTGCTTGTATAGAAAACCATTTTTTAAACAGTTGTATAGCTTTCTGGGGTGATCCTGCTAGCCAGGCTAGAATCAAATGCCTAAAGTCCGGCTTAAAAACCAGGTCATTTAAAAAGCAACTCTGACCTGTATTTCCATCTTGCTTTTATGGAAAACAATTGAAGCAGTTTTACTGCTTTCTAGGGTGAACCCGCTAGACAGGCTTGAATTAAATTTGCATGGAAATTATTAAAAATAAAACTGCATGGCCCATCCCAAAAATTACGTGTACCTTTTTTGGAATTTGACCTTCTAAGTTGATTTGTAGCTGTCTGGGATCATACCGCAAGCAAGCACCCGCTTAGAGGGCTAGTATGGGGTTCAAAATTGGAAATTAAATTGTAACCCTCGCCTTCAAAATTACGTACTGCATTGAAGCTTCTTAAGTCGACCTAAGCCCTTCCCAGGTCATTCCGCTCGCCAGGACTTGCTTAGAGGGATAGATACGGTGTGAAAAATTGGAAATTCAATTGTAAGGCCCACACCCGTAATTACGTGCTGCTTTATGGGAATTTAACTTCTTATGCCGTTCTGTGGCCTTTTGGAGTCTTCCCTCAGCCAGGGTTGAATTTACGAGTTATATGTTGAGTGGAAATTTTATTTTTAGCTCACCCTCGAAATTGTGTTGCTCATTTTGACTATAACTTTTCAAGCCGATGTACGCCCTTTAGTGATCATTCCGCTAGCCAGGACCCGCTTAGGGTGCCAGATACAGAGTTCAAAAAGTGGCAATTAAACTATAAGGCCACACGCGCAATTTCGTATTGCTTCTTAATTTAATTTCAAACCAATCTATTCGGTCACCTACCTAGTTTGGACCCGCTTACAAGACCCGATATCAGATGCAAAGATAAGAAATTAAATTATGAGGTCCATGATGCTAGTCAGGGTACGCTTAGAGAGCCAGATGTAGGATGCAAAATTTAGGCGTAGTCGGAAAAATAGCCAAAGCTGGTAGCGCTGGGTTTCCCGCAGGCCGCGGCTCGCGCGAAATCATCGCAGGGATACCAAAAATTACGAGCGTTCCGCGGCCTATAAAAAAAGCCTTCTCTCCCAGGCGGCTAGGCTCGAAAAATACGCCCCGTCTATGCGCAAATAAACGCTAGAGTTTCGGTACGAACATCGCTTCGGGCAGGCGCCATCTCCAGGTTATCGGCGAAGCTCAGCCCTCGCAGTTCTGCCGATAATTTGTTTATTATTCCCACCTGTTGATCTTCCGAGACGTGGCAACGCCGCAGTTCCGCCCGAGCAATGGCGATCGCTGATTGGTTACTTTCAATAACCAATTAAAATTACGCTAATTAAAATTAAATTTTATTATTTTTCCCAGAATCAGCTCGCAATGACGAAGCCAACGGTTATAATATTATACATTAGATATAGAATCATCACTTCTAGGGTGATCCCGCTAGCTAGGCATGAAATTTTTTCACTTAAGTTCATTCTTTCTTCATATGTATCGCGTATATCACATACTTCCTCGTACCTCGCCCATACTTCTCCCATACCTCTGCCATACATCTCCCGAATGTCTGCCATACTTCTCTCATATCTGTGCCACACATCTCCCGTATCTCTTCCACACTTCTCCCATATGTGCTCCATATCTTTCCCATACGTCCGGGATGATCGCGCTAGAGAGGATTGGATTTAGGAGCTGAGTTTGTGATGGAAAAAAGAGGAAATTGTATAATGCAACCAAGGATTGCCATTGCATGCTGCTGTTTTGGAATTCACTTCTTTAAGCTAGTCTATTGCCATGTCGGGTTGATCTCGCTAGCCGGGGCTCTATTGAAAGCTGAACATTGGATGGAAAAAATGGGTAATTTATTGGGATCCAGGTTTTTTAAACCGTTTTATTGCTTTTTGGAGTCTCCATCTTCTCTCTTCGTCACTCTCGTCCGTCGTCGTATCTTCTTTCTCTTTCTTAATATGCTAATTGGCTCCGTCCCGAGGTGTCGCATTGTTCTCCTTTTTCCGGTCCGATAACGTTGATGGGGTCAGTCGGAGATAAAGGATGTCGTCTGTGTGCGCCCTCTCTCGTCCGACGCGCCTTTCGAACCTCGATGCCGACCGCGAAATGGTGGAGGTGCTCTTACGCGCCCTCTCGGCTTGGCGGATGAGCAAATCTCGGCGTGCTTAATAGCTTAGGCGGGAGGCGCGGGTCCGCATTACGTTCCTGCGCGCCGCTCGGCTCGACTCGGCGGCTGTCGGCGCGCCCGTATACTTGATACGCCTCGTGCGCTTGGCGTTCCCCTCTCTGCGCGCGCGCTCTATCTCTCTCGCTCGTTCGACGCTCTCTCTCGGCCGGCAACACGTGCTCGCGCGCGCGCTCGAGCTCCTCGTGGCTGCTTCGTCGCGTTGGTTACGCCGCCTCTCGGTGCGCTGGCGACTCGCGAGTAATCGGGTACGGGTATATGTTTGTGTGCGAGTGTATTCTCATAGTCTTCGCCGTCGTCGGCTCTTCTGCAGCGTGCTCGTCGGTGGTCAGCTGGCGGGCAAGATGGCGGCGGCCGGCTCGTCTCCGCAATTCAGCCGCTCGCTGGAGCCCACCTGGTGCCTCTTCGTCGTCGCTTGGGTGTGCTGAGCGTCGGGGATGGTTGAGGCGGGCGCGGGAACCCGCTAAACCCGCGTCCGGGCCCTGCACGCTGCTCGCCGGGGTGGTGCATCCAGCCAACGGAACGCCGGCGTCGTCTCTCTCTCTCTCTTTCACCCGTGACAGGCTTGGAGCGATTGTGTGTGTGCGTGTGCGGGAGTGCGTCGTCGTCGTAACCTCGGGGAAACGCATGATTTTACGCGTTATTAATTAATAATAAATAAATTCGCGTGGTGCTCGGACGACGTCGTTCGGCGCGCCTTGTTGCCCGGGGAAAAATAAGGGGGAAATTATTTACGCGTCACAAGACCTCAAGAATAACAGTTTTTAATTTTATAGTGATCTGCCATTTTTGCTATTTTTGAGCTACCTTAAGGAATGCAATAAAATAAAGGAGAGTGGGGTTAAAGTTGGTGGTAAATGGGGTTGCTTAAGCTGTTGCAAAGCTAGTGGTGTGGAAACCATTTCAAAATTTTAAATTTTAGAAACATTTAGAAGTTTTAAATTTACCTCGGGATGATTTCATTTTCTCCTTTACATTTTCATTTGCTAAATGATAAATTTCATCTTTTTTATGAAATTTCTCTTCAGATACTGATGATTTTTTATTAATTAAATTTTCAGTACCTTGAAAATTTCCTCTCGTCAATAAATCTGATCTGTTCTTATCTGGTTTAACTTTATTATCCTTCACACATCTAAAATTCGATTGGATATTATGAACAGTTCCTTTTGAAATATTTTTCCTTTCTTTACATTCTTTTTCTTCTGATTTACAAGAAATAACTTCATTTTCGATTTTCTTTGGTTTATTAACAGTTAACTGAAAATTATCTAATTGATCATATTTTATTGTGATATTAGTTCTTTTTTTATCTTTCCATTCTTGATATTTTCGTTCTTTTACTTTATTAAAAAATTTTAATTCTGTAAATGAAAAATTATAACATTAGTTAACTTATGCAGTAAATATAAAATTCGTACAGAGAGCAGATAAAGGACAGTAGCACAACAGGAGATGCTCAAAAGGGACACGTGGATATCAGAAATGGAGTCTAGATTAAAAGAATTATATTTTAAAATGAAGGAGGTGAGGAGAAAAATAAGGGAGCAAGAAGAAAGTATGGCTAGAGAAAGAGAGAAGATGGAGAGAAGAGGAGAAAAGAAGCAAGAAGATGGAAAAAAGATTAAGGGAGATCGAAGAAAAATAGAACAAATGGATAAAGGGAAAAAGAGAACAAGAAAAGAAGAGGAAAGTGAAAGTGAAAATAGTGAATGGGACTGGGATGAATGGGACGAATGGAAAAAATCAGAGAACGAAGAAAAACAAGAAAAAGAAAGATGAGAAGTGAGGTGAAAAAAATCAAAAGAGAGAACAAAGAGAAACACAATTGCTGATATTGAACAAGGGAAAGAATTGAAATTGGGATGTATCGATGGAGGACTGGCTGGGAGGAAAGGTGGAAGGGAATGTGACGGTTGAATGTGACGGTTGAGAGAGTGAAAGGGGAGATTTGGAACAAAAAGAGAGAATGGGAGAGTGAGAGTGGAAGAATGGATGACGATAAAGGAAAGGAGAGCGAGATATGAGGCAATTAATGGGATGAAGAGAATGGTAAGAGAAGCAGGGTTCAGTGCAAAGATAGAGATTAGAGAGGAAGAAGGGGACAGAAGGGAAAAAATGGAGACAGAGGAAGGGAGAATAAGAGAATGGAGGAGAGAAATAGCAAGGGCAAGGAGGCAAGAGATGTCGAGGAAAAGAGATTAGGCTTTTGCCTCAACCAAAGATTACTAAATAGAATTTAAGCACAAATTAAGTTTTTGTAAATAATAACAAGTTGAATAAAGCATATTATCTATATAAAATTCATATATCTCTAAAATAAATATTTTAAAAACTAATTTTTATTTATAATGAATTAATGAGTTTATAAATTAGTTTATAAATTAATTGTTTATAAATTATTGCTGTCGATGCAATGATTGTTTTATACATAAAGTATATCCATCATCTTTCTACAGCCTTATACAACAAAGATTTTCTTCGAAGAAGGTTCCTGAATCAAATAGCATGATTCAAATCACCCTTATAAGTATACTACTTTCTAGAAACCTTTCAGAAATATTTCAAAAGCTTATTAGGATCTTTGAAAGATAAAATATTTGTTAAAATTTTGTAGACAGCACAATATAGTTTTATATCTTAATTAATTGAAGAAACCAATTATAAGAATACTTATTCTAACTTTAACTATCTATGATACTAATATATTTGGTTTATCTGTACTCTAAAACAGTAGATAAATAATTTATTTTTCTTTGTTGAAATTCAGAGTCGAAAAATTTTCAATAAAATAGACAAATAACAATCAACAAATTTATAAACAAATATGGAGGTCAAAAAGGTTGCATGAATTGCTAGGTGTACGAAACGCACTCAAATTAACTAGTGATTAACTAGTGATTATTAAGTGATAGTCAATTTAAATGATTGATGATCAAATGAAATAATAATCAAGTAAAAATCATCTTAAGTGAAAAAAAAAAATAAAGTTTTATTCATAAAAAGTTTAAAAAATTTATGAACATAAAAATGTTTATCAATGATTATAAAGTACACCTGATTACGACTGCTAAATCAGGTGAGGTGATTATCAGCTGATCTTCAACTGTCATTTTGATGATTCTCTATTATAATTATATGATAATAATTGGATGCTTTTATTTTTTTTAATTTACAATTATATGATCATTGAATGCTTTTATTTTTTTTAATAATGCAACAACTTTCACAGTTCAAGGTATATATAATTTTATTAATTTGAAACAAAATAGATGCATCATGTGTTATTCAATTAATTAAAAATATACCACAGCCATTAAATATTAGTTTGCATGGTAAAACTGATATGTTTGTACAACACACTATATACAGTATTTAATGATATTATTTGTTCACACTGTTTATTACAATAATGCATTATAAATAAATGCTTTAAAATTGAGACTAAATACTAATTACCTCTAACTTCTGCTTATAACGCATCTACTTTATAAAAATAACTTAATAAATTTAATTTATCAAGATTGATGTATTAGTACACATTATTATATTAGACTATTTCACTTTAAGAGTACTAAAGTTAAATTGTACTTTATTATAAATGTTACATACATTTATATTCTATTTTAGTAAATTTGAATTAACCTACTAATTTACTATCCAATAAATATTTAAAACAGCTTAATGTTAATAAATACTCCACGTAATTATATTCTATTTTAATAATGAATTAAAGAATTAAATAGTTAAATATATACACAAAACAGACCTTTTAAAAAAGCTTTTAACTCTGGAACTGAAACATCAGTAATTCCAAAAGAATTTAAAACTGATAAAATTTGCTTTGGATCGTCGATTATATTGTTTTCCATGTTTTGTTCGTTACTTGATTATTTTAAATTCAACAAACGCTTATTCTTTTGTTCTTCAAATTCCTTCGTTATTTTTTTGTTTTGTTTTTTTTTTAATTTAAAAAAGTGTGTATTTCTTACAACTATAAAGCCCTAGACACGTAAACTCGGAATAACGAATAACGAATAAAGCCCGTTAAGGCCTCCACAGTTAAAAAGGAACAGGTGATAAGGAACAAGTATTACATTGCTTGTATATCTATATAT
>JAXIUT010053376.1:0-10593 GCA_035586675.1 Eurytoma californica | reverse complement strand
TGAAACAAACTTCTAAAATGTTTTTAGAGAAACTTTTTTTTTTACTATCACAAAGCTTCCTCTAGGAGGAAGCAATACATCGAATTATCTGGTAAGTTACGCCTTCTAAAGAAAAAACTCGACGGATAAAAGTGGTTTAGCTTCGGAATGAGCCAAAAGATATTGACCTTCATTTTCAAGGTGATTAGCATGTTGTCTTTTGCTTTTCAAATGGAGACAATTTTTTTATTTTTGATCTTGGATTTTCTCATGGACTGAAATTTTAGCTTTAGATATGAATCGTCAGGGGTCAAAACAACCCGTAAGGGTCACATTATTAGACAGGTGATTTTATGTTAAATTTCTTATTTCCTTTTCGAAATATTTTGACCATTGCATACCATTTTAATAATTGTCATCGTAAATAAATGTTTAAAAGTAAAATTTTGTATTCTGTAAGAATTCGAAAAATCAATGTTTCTATTTGAATAATAGTAATTGACCTTCAGATGACCTTGGGAATGATGGTCAAAGTCAGTTTAAGGTCATTGACTTTTTTACTGGTTTCGAACGAACAAAATTTTTTTTAAACGTTTTTCTCTAGGTGTCATAATAGTCCGAGAGCCCGTGACTTTTTTCAATGTATAATTTTATTAAGCAAGTGATATTGTAGTTTTATTAGTACATAATCTTCAGTTGTCGAAACAGCAATTTTTTTTTACTTATGGAATAACCCGAAATGGGCAACGTATAGAGCCATAATAAAGTCCTAATAGATACTATTGGCCAAAATATTTATGTTTCATCTCTAGAATTAATTCTCAATTATAACCTTAATAAATACGTACTTCTTATAGTAATAAATTTTTACCTTAAATAATAAAGAAAAATGGGGTACATTTGGAGTAGACGATAAAAAGGAACATTTGAATAAATATTTAATTTGAACCAATAAACAATTTAATTTTAAATAGAAAGAGAGAAAAAGGAAGAATTTTCACAAAAAAATTTACCTACTTATTATTTTTCCAAATATTTTTATTTTCTCTTCAATTTTTGTTTTTAACACGAGTTCCATTCTGTCTCCATATTCCCAAGTAATTCAATTAACAGCTTTAGAGCCGTAGACTTAAGAGCATTTCAAAGCATAATTCGGACCTTCATTTAGCTCTTATTAATTCTCCAGCGCGTTAATCTCAGGCCGCGAAAAACTTCTCGAGAATACGCAACGACCTAATCATCGCTCGTAAAGCAACTTTTCCTCTCCATAAAAATTGCGAAGACCAGCGAATTAAAAAAAAAAGCGGCGAGCTGGAGGATAAAAAAGAAGAGGTAAAAAAAGGCAACCCTCGAAAATCCTCGGACGACCTGCTTCGGCAAACAGTGCGCGAAATCCCTGAAAATGGAAAATCGCCGAGCTCTTCCCCTCGGCAAGCGCCTCTATTAAAGATTAAGACCCCGGCGCTTTCAAAAGTGTGTGTATACAGCCGCGAAAACGAGCGAGGGAAAATGATTCGGCGTAACGACTTGCTCCCCCCTCCCCTTCTTCTCTCTCGCGTTTATACGTTTCCCCCGAAAGGAAATAAAAATAAAGCCGCGTCCGAGTAGGAGGTGGAAGTAAGAAGAAGGAAGTCGTTCGCGGTCGGCGCTTATACACAAGGCGAGGCGGGGGTGCGACGCGGGAGGGGAGCCCCGGCAGTTAAAAGGAGCGTAAACAAGCAAACAACCTCGAACACAAGACCCCGGGAAGATTGGTGTGGAGGCAAAAGGGTGCGCTTGCGGAGCTCTCGGATGAAGTGCCGGATGACGCGAGAAAAATCCGAGGCTTTTCGGCCGGAGGGAGAGAGAAGGAGAGAGCCTTAGGTACGCGCGTGCGCGAAGACGGCGAAACCGTAGGAGGAGGAGAGGGCCCGGCGAAGGAGGACGAGAAGACGGGGATAATAAAAAGATTTATTCGGCTTTTATCCCGAAGTTATTCAGCTCTTTTCATCCAGCCCGGAGGCTTTCTTTTTCTCTTCTTCTCCTACTCCCTTTTTATGCGAGTGCGTCCCTCTCGCTCGCTCCCCGGCGGAGCCAGACGCGGTGGATGCGGACGCGAGACAAAGAGAGCAAAAAAAAGGCGTATATACACAGGGTAAAGAAGAAACCAGAGACGGTTGAGAGGAGAAGGAAGAGCTGCGCGCCACTCCTGATTAAAATATACGAGGGAGAGGGGAGCGAGACTCGCGGATTTCTTATATGGAAGTGTTCTGGGTGCCGGGCATTCGGGGAATTCGAAATGAGACTCCGGGGCGACCTCCTTGGGGATATAATGCTGAAATAACGATTCCGGGGTATTAGGTATCCTCGCCGCATCCGTCCGCCCGCCCGTACGTGTGCGCGCGTCTGCGTTTTCGCCGAAATGATTGAGGGACCGATAATTCGAGGGGACGGTGAGGGACCTCGTCACGTTTGAATTATGCGATTGGATTCATCCCTTTTCGCTTCCTCCATCTCTCTCTCTTTCTGTCTCCGTCGCTCGCGCGCCACGCTCGCTCGCTTAGCCCGACCGATATGACCCCTCCGGGCGATCCGAGCTACAAAAGTCCCGCTAATTGCTTTTCCGAATCCGAACAGATGGCGGCCGATGGCCTTCGGCCTTCTCTCTTTCTCTCGTTCCCTGTGCACCGCGACTCTCCTTTTTTCGTACCCCGCGCTGGCTCGCTCGCCTATATAGCCATGGGGATGGGAGACTCGCGGCGTATCGTGTTTACGCGCTCGAGCGGATTGTATTGCGACACTTTTATCCGAGGGGAGACCCACGCTTTTTCCCGGTAGGAAACGCAGTGTCGATAGAATGACAGTTAATAAAGCAAGCGATGATCACCCCGTTTCCAAATGTTAATCTGTGTTTTCAGCGTTGTATTTGTACTGGTATTTATCGGGGAAATATAAATAATCAACTTTTCGATGGAAAAATTCAAAAGGATTCTTTTATTAAAGTGGGTATTTGAATTAGAAAGTTTAAGATACTTTAAAATTTGGATCAATTTTATTCAACCTGTTGCATTATGATACGATAACTTATGTCCACCGTTCGTGGGTCGTGCGACGGTCGACAATGGACGATCCCATAGCCTTCTTCTTTCGCGTTTCCTCAACCTCAAGGGATTAAAAAGTGAAAACTAGATATTCAAAGTCAGAAAGTACAGAACATCTCCAGATACAATTCTTTCAAAAAATGTTAAAATTAAGTTTATACACGTAGGCTTTTTGTACGTCAAAGTTCAACAGCCGGGTATTAAAAAATGAAATACTCGAGGGAAATGAAATAGATGAAAGATAGAGGTTTTGGATCATATTCTAATGTTTTTGGTAAATGTACTTCCTGTGCGTGTAGTAGTTGCAGAAGTGATAGTAGTAGTAACAGCAGTAGCAGTAGTGCAGTAGTAGTTAGTAGTAGCAGTAGTAGCAGTAGTAGTAGTAGTAGCAGTAGTAGTAGTGGTAGTAGTAGCAGCAGTAGTAGTAGTGCAGTAGTAGTTATTAGTAGCAGTAGCAGTAGTAGTAGTAGTAGTAGCAGCAGCAGTATCAGTAGTAGCAGCAGTTTTTTGCATAATAGATCGCTCTGCTTTGGTCTCTTCTCTAATTTTGCTATCATAACAGTTCCGCTTTTAAGATATTACCCGCAATTTCATATAATACAACCCCCAATAAAATCGTTGTTACTTCCTTCGCCTTAAAAATCAATCCGCCCTTTATCAGTGAAAATCCCCGGACTCGTAAAAAAACGTATAAAACGGCTGCCACATAAAAGGTCGCGCACTTCCCATTGTGGCTTGTAAAGAAAAACAGGAGTCCGAAGTGATTCGCGACGCTCGTAAAGCCGCGCGGACGCGCGTGGCTGCTGTATATTCTATTAAACATAGTCGGTGGCGATGAGCGGGCAGTTACGCAGCATCGATACACCCCGCCCGCTGCTCTACGAGTCTATCGGCGCTTATCCCCCTGATACGCGATATCGGCCGCGCGCTAATAACAGGCATTGCTTTAAGTGATCGCCCCGGGCCCCGAGATGCGTGTAATAACGCCAGGTCGTGTTGCACTTTCCACCTCCTGACTCGGAACAACGTCGAGATGTACCCAGCACGCGTACAGGATTCATGTGTTTCAATGACTTTAGTTGGGTGATTGATTATAGTTCAGGATGATGAGATTTTGCAGTGGTAGTTTTAGATGCGGATCCACTAAAAAGAGGATATTTTAATATTTTAACAGATAACGCAATTACACAAATTAAAAGTAACTTACGTGTCATAGAGACTCCACTTTGACGTCTACATTTTTGAGATCACAGAAGACAAAGCATGAATCAAGTGTCCGGTGGATTCCATATAGGGGTCGAGGTAATTTCAGGGTCCAAATTTGTTATTTCCACAGAAAATCACATTTTTAACCTTAGATTTTGAATGAATGGAAAACGTTACGTTAAGAATTTTTTATCACAACCTTTAAAGGTCACATAAATGTCAAAAATTGTTGGTGTAGAACCAGCGCAAGAAAAAGGCCGTGCTTCTAAAATGAGGCCAGTGTATCTACATGTTTTTGGGGTCACTGAACACAAATCTTGCGTTAGAATATCCCGTCAACCCACAGATTTCCCCCCAGGATCTACAAATACCTAAAGAATATCCGGAAATAAAAAACAGACCTTGAAATGACCTTGAACCTGGTGTGATAGGTCCAGTGAACAGGGAATCCATGTTCAGCGATTCTAAAAACGTAAAGATATCATAGTAATATCTGTTATATACTGTGTATAAAAACTAACCGTTAAAATGATTATATCTGAATATATTAGATATATATTTTAATACAATAACAATGATGCTTGTTACAATATTTTTCCTCACTAGGGTGCATGTTGTTGTAGAACATTTTTTTAGTGTCTTCTTTATTTCTGACCAAATGCATTGTATTTTTTACGCGACCTTCATACCTAAAAGTCTTTTTTTGCACAATGTAATTCAAATAAAATTTTTGGGCGTACTTTATATTTTACTTATATTTTAATTGAATTTTGTTAAACATAAATCGTTATTCAATTAAAATTTATTTTAAAATCCGTGTACTAATTAAAAGAATATTCGAAATTTAATTTGAATAATATTAATTAAATACAGAATATAATTTGAAAATGTATTTTAATACAGCTTTTTGATGGAATAATATTTTTAAAAAACTTTTTAAATTACAATAAAACTAATATTGTTTAAAGTCAGTACAGGTCTACAATCATCAGATCATATTATCTTCATTTGGTTTCAGTAACATGATTGCGATACTTAGAAAATGCTAATCAATTATCCCGTACCGGATGAGTAGGGTCGTTATCGCGTTTTATTGAAATTACAGCGGCAATTTTAGTCATAATAACGTTGTGAATAATGGAAAGCTACTGTGAAGCGCGAACGACGATGACGTAGAAAAAAAGCATAATAACGCCATTATGCAAATAGCTGGCATCTTTTGCGATACGATAAGTGCATCATAATCGTATGATCGATCAACGTAATTGCCCCTTTAACGAACCCGCGTGCAGCCTCCCGTACGTGAGTTTTTATACAAAATTTTATACTAATTAACGAACCTACACCGTGAATTGCCATCCTCAATGCCAAAACCATTTTTCATTTACTTTTTTATTTTAACCCGCCAAATAGGAGCTTCGCGTTGACGACGGAGAGATAAAAAACGGGGACGAATTCGCCGAGCGAAATTAAATTTATCGCTTCTGGCGTATCGTTGCAGAGCCAACGGGCTATAATATAAGAATCGCCCGACCCGATTCGATGTTGATTTATAATTGCGCAAAACCAGTAAAGCAATTTCCGGACTATAATCGAATTTCCCAGTGCTATTTCATCATGAATAAACGCGTCACAATTAACGTACGCGATATATGCACGTATAAAGCGTAGCAGGGGTGGGGAGACAGGGGTCGTACGGACGTATATAAACTGTACTTATAAAACAATTTATATTTTAAGGTAATATTGTTGGTCCACGCATATTAATCCCGCGGAATATCCATTTTTGCCGTGAAAACGAAATTGCATTTATTTTAATGGACGTCTACTGTACTGGTTCAATTTGATATTTACAATTTATCGTATTGATATGTATCATTGAAATATAAACACCGTAACAATTTGTCGATATTTATACTTTGAAACTGTCGAACTGAATTTACGTTACATTAATTAATTTCGTTATATTTATTAATTTACTTTGACATTTTAAAGTAAAATTGTATGCATTTCACCAATTCAATTACTTTGTTATTCGCTCAGTGTCTATCGGAGGAACCAACCGCAGCGCTACTAGTCCAGGTTTTTCGCAGCTTGTGGTAGCTGTAATACACATAGTGTATAGGAAAAAGCAAGAAAAATAATAAACATTTACAGTAATTTTGTTAAATCACAATTATGGGCAAGTAAAGATCTTTGTAAAAGAATATGAAACTATAAAATATTAAAAATAAAAAGTGTTGTTCTTCACAAGGGCCGAAAATTGCTATTAAGTTGTCATTTTGAGGTTAGCGTACTATAAAATCAAGAGGCGCGGCAGCGCCTCCATTGCAAGTATTAGTTCCCGCACGGCGCGCGCAACTCTTTATACACTGAAATCGGTTTTCAAACTCCACCAAAATGCTTTTAAATTCTGTTTTTATATTTAACCCAGTATAGAGACTTAAAACGGTCGTTATTTATTCATCGCTTTTTTAATGTACTTACTTCCAGTTTAACTTTGTACGGATGCTCGTTTATCGATGTTGTACGAATTACACTACATCTATGCAGACGAGTTTCGCCTAACCCCGAAGGATCTTCTACTCTTAAAACGTTTGTTAAAGCCAAGGCTTTGCCTTTTACTTTTTGAGGATCAAAATTAATATTATGCGTAATAGCTTGGAATCCAATTCTGATAATAATTTTATCATAAGTAAATATTTAAATAGCCTTTTTCTACTCTTTCCGTATAATAACTGTATAAAAATGATACCACATGTTGGAACATTTTTTACTGCAGAGGGCGCCAACGTAGATGGACACTGAGCGAATACTATTCTACATTATTTTTAAATAATAATAAGAAATTTTTTTTTTTATTCACACAACCACTTTTATTTTTAATAATCACTTTTAATCTCAGAAAATATTTGGTGATGATAACCATAAAAGTATCATAAAATGTGATATAATAAGGGTACATCTAGAATTTGTAGTATCTGATAATAACAATATAGTAAAGATAACTATAAAATGGGTACTAAAATTTTAACATAATGAAAGCTAATTTTATTATAAAGAACAAAAGACCGACGCTTTAGCGGGGTGGCGGAGCCACACCTCGGGCGATCAGGAAAGTTAAGCAAAGTCGAGGCGCGGTTCCTACTTGGATGGGTGACCGCTCCGACGATGCCGCTTTGTTGATCGCTTAGGTGTTGTTTCACATCCCACAAAGTGATGAGCGGGAGGTTGTGAGACTGACAAATTCGGTGCACAGGCCTACGAAATGTAACCTGGACATCTAATTTGAGCAGTGTCAATACACCGACCACTCCGGAACGGGTTTTCCTAATCAGCATTTATCCCGCAAGGGTTTGGCCACAGGTTCCACAGGCATAACCCTGGGCGAATGCGGAGTGGAGAGGATAGGGAAAGGGGGGCTAAGAGGTAGGAAAAAAGAAGTGTGAGGTCCGCCGGTTCGAAAATACCCGCGTGGGCTGCAGGGGAAGCGGGGTTAGTGCCGCCGTGTCCTCCCCTCACACAGCAGATATAGCGCGAGGAGAGTCCGGGGGTAGCGCTAGGCCAGGAGGCTGCGCGAGATCCTCGAGAAAAAAAATAAAGAACAAAAGAAACAATTATTGATTTTTAAATTTACTATGAAATACTATAATATACCATATAGATGGTATTATTATTTATTATATGTTTTACTATAATACATGAACATCCGAAATAATCAGAAATAGTAGATTTAAAGATATTATTGCTTAGTATACTATGAAACATGGTATCGATAATTTTAATCATATTTATTATGCAATATGGCATTCTATTATTGCAACGTTTTTTCTCAGTGCATTTAATTATTACCAACAACTATTTTAAATTATTATTAAAAAAATATGTTAACCCCCATTATATTTTTATTTTTGCGAATTTTAGTTTTTTATTCAATTTTTATTTACTTACATATTCAGAACGTAAAATTACGCATCGACAAAAGTTTAGATCTTCATCAACGCGCCTTATTCCTCGTTGAAATGCGGCGGTCCCTCATCGAAAATCAAAAAGTGCAAAATGATGCTGACCGCAACCCTCCATCAGAGCGAAATTCACAGCCATTACACTGGGCAAATCGCGAGAGTCAGCCTAATGACCATAACCACAATGCAGCGACGGGGCTCGAGTCCGATCTCTCCGCCCGATAAAATTAATAAGAGCTCCGGCGAAAAAAAACGAGACCTACCGACACCCCCTCTTCCACGAAGCGTGCGCCAATGAAAATATGGGCAGTGAGTTTCCGCAGAGTCACTCTCACAATGTGGCCCCGCCGGAGTTTAACGAAGGCGGTTAAAGGCGCGGCGGCGGCGGAAAAAAGGTGGCGCGAATCGTCCACTTGTTTATCAGGCGGCCCGTTATCGAGAAGCTGCGGACGGAGCGGCGCAATTAACGCGGCGTTGCGATTAATTTGTTTGAAGTGCGCACGCTTGTGCACCTCGAGGTGTTGCCTCTCGAGAGCCTCCCCCGACTAACGCCCGCCTCGCGTGCATTACTGTACACCCGACGCGGTGAGACCCTCGTTCATCGCTCCGTCGTCGTTTCGTGCAGACGGAATATTTTTTCTTTGTTATAAGGAATTTTCTCGGAGACGCTCGTAATTAATCATATCCTGTTGCGATTTTGAGGCTCGCGTCGAGTTAATGAGGCGTGCACACGAAGAAAGTGGAGGCAGACTTTTTTTGCACCCTGAGGCACTGCTCTCACGTTAATCATTGTTCGAGTAAGTTATTACGTGGATAAATTGTCCTCGGAGGATCAAATGTGTCTGCCTTTATGCGATTTCAGAAAATATTGTGGACTTTCTTTTGGATGTGCGGAAGATATGCCGCCATTAATAACGGTTGTTAGTTTCATCGAGTAATTTTTGTTATTTATGCCTTACGGTAGCTAATGTTTGATGAGAAATTAATGTTTTCCTGTATGATTCATAATTTTGCGAATGCCTAAAATTGGAATATAAATTATCTCCACGATTCTTTTTTTTTAATCTATATTAAATATTTTGCTTAGAACTATTAATCGATTAACTAATATTAACAAGAATTAAAACTAGATTATCAACAATAGCTTTAATAACTGTGGTTAATATATTTGCACTCAGCTTCCTCAAAATTAATTTATTAATAATTGTAACGTGGCAAATGGCACACGTTATCATTCAACATTATCATTCGATAATCTCTAGACGCAAGGATAGTTAAAGGAAAGCATCAGAAGGCGCTCGCGCGCGCGTAGTTAGCCGTCAAAGTCCGCGATATAAGCGCGTAATTTACGAAGAGGGCGCGTCGATCGGTAGAGAGAAATGGAGAGATAAGCGGGCGAAGCCCACAACTGTCGCGCTCGACGCGAGTTCGCTCTCTCTGGCGGACCGGTGACTCGGAAGGAAGCTCCCTCGACTGCCCACGAGTGACGGCGGCGGCCAGTGCGGCCGACTATGGCGTGGCAGCGGAGCCGGAGCCCAGGGCGTGCCTTTGGTGCACAGAGAGCGATGCCGTGGTGAGATCCCTCTCCGGCGAGTTCCCGGGGCTGCGATCACCAGCGGCGGCCAACTGCGGCGGCGAGGAGCGCGGTTTATATGCCGACGGCCCACGCCGTGCGACAGGCCGGAGAGCCGGGAGCCAGCGGGTCCCGTAACCAGTGTAGAGACTTCGACAGTCGCGTTTCATTACAATCAACTCTACGAATAAATGTTAATATTTAAATTAAAAATTACTCTAACGATCCGAAAATCAGTTTGATAAAGAAAAATGCTTTATCGGTCTTGTTGAACTATTTATTCAAGCGGTAGCAAATGCCCACCGCTTGAAATTAATAACCGCGATTCCCCCGTTCCACTATGGTTGGTGGAGTTCACGAGGGCGGCTAACAAAAAGATAATAAGCGTTTCGTCCTCGATCGGTGGAGTGGACTCCTCAGTAAAGCTCCACCGATCTCATCTCAGACGCTTGCCACCTAGATGGGCTGGTGGTCTTATATGTATACGGACGCCGATTTTATGTTTAGGCCGATTTTAGATTTTATTTTTAGGCCAATTTTATTTTCGGAACGTTAGTCATTTTTAATTTAAAAACTTGCGCTTAGGTCGGAAAATGCGCACTGGTGGTTGGTGGGGTTCACTCCCTAACCGCCAGATGGATCGCCGATTTTTATGCCTAAACATAAAATCGGCGGTCCGTATACATATAAGACCACCAGCCCATCTTGTGTTAAAATTAAGGGTAGATTGCCTTGGTTAAAATAACTTTATTTTCTACACTATTTACAAAGATCACCCGAAGGTCGGGGC
>JAXIUT010053365.1:0-10594 GCA_035586675.1 Eurytoma californica | reverse complement strand
GATCCCAAAAAAGATGATCGGGACAAAAGAAGAAAACATTAACGTTATTATAATCTGTTCTTAATATTTTTACTGACATAATATTACAATTAAGTAATATTAATAATAAAAAAACAATTTCAAGCCTATTGGTAAAAATATAGTACCTATATAGTTGTAAAATTTGTTTACAAATAATTGTGCATATACTGTACATATGTTGCATCAAGAAAATAATAGTTTAGTATTTTTTTGAAAATGTAACAATAAAAAATAAATGTTAAATTTTTAAAAAAGTATTATTATTATTGTATTTGTATTTATAATAATTTATTTATTTACTATAAAATTTGTGAAACCAAATTTTTACAAATTATATTTTACAAAACATTGTATAAAACAGATTTCCAGACAACTGAAAAAGATTGAATCTACTCTGTGCATGATAAAAAGTTGACAAATGAAAACATGAAAATTTTTGCAAAAAATTGGAACAATTTGAAAAATATTGATAAAATTATTATTAAATCAAAGAAAGACTGATGTTTTTGTTCGAATTCATACAATAATTCTCAGATTTCTTCTACACTTATCGAACTTTTTAAACAATTATCGACATTTATCGATAATTTATTATATTACTCGAAAAGCAAATCAAACTGCCGATATTCAAAACATTCGGCAAGAATTAAATTTGGGCGAGTGTACCAGGAAAATGTTATCACTGCAAGTTGTGATATTTAAAAAAACGTATTGCAACTGCAAGTTCAAATATATGTATTTAAAAAATCTTACTGTAGCTGTACGTTCAGATATATGCATTTAAAAAGAACTTATTTTAACTGCAAGCTCAGATATGCATCTGAAAAAAAACTTATTGTAACTGCAAGTTCAGATATATGCATTTAAAAAAACTTTTTTAAATCAAGAAATTTAATCATATTTATCATTAAAGCTACTTTACACTTAATAGATTAATTTCTACGTTTAATCGCAAATCTCGAATTGAATAAATAACGCACGCGTATTACTAAGAAATTATCAAATGTTAAATTAACTAAAACTACCGTAAGCGTATTTAAATTCTGTTTATCTACGATTTAAAATCATTTCGATCATTTTTGAATAAAATAAAGAATTAAGCGCATTTTACCAGACGGCCAATGTTGTTATTTACTCTGTACTTCAATTCTGGCGGTGTACACAGCGCGAGTGGTTTCACGTAGAGAGTGATAGCCAGTCCTACATCTAATACCGTTCGAGTTGCGCTGTCATTATCGAAGATAAATAATGTAAATAATTCAAAATCGCCAGGTGACTGAAAATAAGTGCGTAATAAATTTTGAAAATTTTGCGTAATAAAATCTCATCGGTATAAGTGGACGAAGCATCAATGGGTTAATGAAAAGTTTTTTTGTGTTAGTTTCGATTCGATGCGATACAAGTGCATTAAACTTATGTCCAATTTTAGCTCGGAATACGCCCTTGATCAATGCCGATCAGATAAAAATGGAAGCTTTGCACACTTTCGACAATATCGGTCAGTATAAACGGGATTTTTTTAAATTAGCGATCGACTCAACGGGTGTGCAAATTTCAGACGGCGAATTGAACATCAGCTCGAGCGACAGCGTAAACAGCGAAATGGCCAGTCAACCTGTCGATATTAAAACGGGTGAGTGACGTTGATTTTTCTCAAAGAAAATATCAATGTGTATAATTTTTAACTTTGACTTTGTTACATCGACGAAACCGAAGAAATGGGAGCGGAGCAAACGGACAAAAGCGTCGACGATTTTGGTCTGTCCAACGGAAATTTTGGTTTAAAAGTCGAATGCAGGGACAATAACAACTCGCCGACGGAGAAAATTTATGAAGATGCAGCCGAAAAGCGTTGGCCTCTGGATTCTCTATTTAACGCGCCGGCGAAGGAAATTTGCGAAGTCGCTGCAGTCGACCAGAATTGCAGTAAATTTTGTAGCTTTTAAATAATTACATTAAAAAGATCTTTTAAGCATGGAAGATTTGATTGACGCGTCAAAATTTTGTAGATATAGCCGACACGGAAACGGCTAGAGATTTGATGGCCGTTGCTGGAGAAAATGTCCAAACAACGAAAGCAGGCTCGGGAAGAGCTTCAAATGCTAGAAGAAAATCGGCCAATTCAGCTGAAAGTGAATTAAATAATTCGCGTATCAATAATCGGAGTGGATTAAACATAAGTGGGAGTTCGGACAACAACTTCATATTGAAGATCTCTGATGATTCTGCCAATTCTGGTTTGGATATCACATTATTAAACAATTTAAATTTCAGTGATTTATAACGAAAATTAATTTTATTGTTAAATCTGAAAAATATTACTCCTCTGTAAGAAAAACTCACCATAAATTGGTCATTTTATAGCCAATTTATGGTTAATTTTTTTTTACAGGGACTAATTTAATTTTTTTCACACAAGTATTATTATTAAAAATTTTTAATGATAACTTCCTAATTTTTGAAAATTAGATACAGACGAAGTGGAAAGCGATTCTAACGATTGCATTGTTGAGGCAGCAGACGATCAGAATCAAATTGTACAAAAAAGTGAATTGCCTGTCGAGGAACTCCAAGATTCGGTTATAGGTGATTATACGTACAATGAATTTTCCACTTATTCAAAATTCAGCAAAAATAATTGAAATTTTTAATAATTATTAGAAAATCACGAAGATGACGAATCAATTGACGAATCTTTAGATGAGGCATCGCTTGATAATTCGGACACTTTAGAATCCAGGACTCGAAAGAAACGCAAGAATAAGTCAAACCCAAATCAAAGTACTTTGCTCAAGTTTCTCGTTCCACGTCAGCCGTTGACGCATGAATCTTCAGGAATAATAAAAGGTATCCAATTTGATAATAGATTTTATACTAAACCACATAAAAATAAATTAAAATGAAAATAAATTAAATTTTAGGAAATGGCGGCAGTCCAGTGTTACCTCGTATATGTAAGTTTTATGAAGTACAAAACACTAAATCGAAGAAAAGCATATTTCAAAAAAGGCTAATTATTTTAATTTGCCACTCTTTAAGTACCAAAGAATAGTAAACTCTTCTATAACCTGAGAGCCTGAGGTATCATTCATATGATGATACTCTAAGATTATCAGGTTCTGAAAGAGTTTACTTTACTCTAGTGCTTAAAAAATGGCAAATTAAAATAAGTCTTTTTTAAAATGTGCTTTTCTTCATTGGATGAGACGAAATTATATTATTAATTTATTAAATTAATGATATTATTATTAATTTATTAAGTTAATGGTATTATTAAGTTATTAAGTTAATGATATTGTTAAGTTATTTTAAGTTTATACGATCTATTTACACTCAATTATTTTTTTGCAGCAATATCACATTTAATCTTTAGTAGCTGTGTAAACTGCGATAAAGGGTACACCACGTTCGGCATAAAGGCGAAGAAGTGCAGGGACTGCGGAAAGCGCATGAAGATGAACTGCTTCATTTGCCGGAAGCTTTACAATACCCACGGTGGAATATATGGCCACGTGGTGCAGGTGCATCGGTTTTCTCTCAAGTTATTTAACCAGAGTAAGAAAAAATTACAATTAATTTAATTTGTAAAAATTTATCAATCAAATTTTTAATTAATTTGAGACTTGGAAGATTTATTGCTCGATTTTTTAATGTACTTTTTCTTCTTTTGTTCTCAGAAGTTCACGAGTTTGTCAATAGATTCTGTTCAAAGTGCAAAGATACGTTTAACTCGCAGCATTCGACTTGCTCGAAATGCAACTTAAATCTGAAGTTTATTTGCCTGGTTTGCAACGAACGGTGCGAGACTCGACCTCGGTTTTACATGCACGTCGTTCAAAATCATACGGAAGTATTTGTTACCGCGCCGGAAACAGCAGGTACAAATATTTGTGACGTATTTTATTCCTAAATATTTAATGTTATTAAAAACAAAATGATATATTTCGACACATTTCTAGATATAGATAGTGGAATGTCCGTGCAGATTAAAACAGAGAAAAGTCCATTAAAAAATGACGAAGATTGGAAAGATGCAAGTTCGATTGTTGCTGCTGCTTCTAAAAATTCTGGTAAAAATGCTGTTTAGATTCTTTTTAATTTAAAAATATTTCATACTTTATTAATTATGTATGTGAAAAATGTACAGATCTCAAGCAACAGCGAAGAGTCAGATTTCATTTAGATAATGCTGAAGCAGATGAAAAAAAGGAGATTGAAGATATTTCCAAAAGTGAAGCTACTGTTAAAGCTTTATGTAGGTACAATTTAACTCTTTTCAATTTGATATGCTTGTAAATAAACTTTTTGGTAAAATAAAATACACAGATCCGACTCCACGATATCCCGCTAAGCGACGAAGTGTCGGTGCCAAGACAGAACAGAACAGTACTGACAACAGCAATAGTGAAATTACCAATAAACTTCCAGGTATGCAGCACAAATATTTAGATTTTGAAAAAATGACTAAATTGTACATATTTTTTCTGCAGAATCTAAGCAGAGTGTTCCAAATAGACGTCAAAGCACCAATGTCAACTTGAATAGCTCTAAATCAAAAAAAGTAATTGAAGCTGAAACTGAAGGTACAAGCAAAACTCCTAGTAAGGGATACTTTTGGTATTACATATTTTTTACTTGTATAGCCTTATCGAACACTTTATTTTGCAGCTGGATCTAAACAGCAGGTGGCAGGAAAACGTCGAAGTAACAGAGTCAATTTAAACAGTTCTGAAGCTAACAACGATAGTGAAGCTATTAATAGCAAAGGGTTATCTACGAAATCTTCCAGTAAATAGTTTTTTAACAATTACTTTTTTAACCCCTCGAAAGGTAAATTAACGTTGAATTCGGTTAAAAATATTTTATAGGTTTTGTTTCAAACACTTCTGCCAGACGGAAAAGTATACAAGGGCAAATGAAGAATAGCGCAAAGTCTGAAGACAAAATCGCACCTAAAAGTAAGCATAAATACTTTTTTAGGCACGAACACTACACGGAAGTGCCTTATATTTTCACTAGAGCAAAAAGCGAGCCTAGTTATTTAGTAATTATAATTTTATGAAATATCAATTAATACGATATTATAATTTACATCTAATTTACTTTTTATTTACAGAACCTGTCGCCCAACACATTAAACGACGTCGAAATTCTAGCATTTCATCAGACAACTCAATAAAAAATGAAAGCACTTCTGTACATGACATTTCAGTAGCTGAAATTTTGGGTAATAAAAAAATTTTTTAAATTAATTAATCGTTTACTTATGTTAAATTAATTTCTAACTTATTATTTTCTTATCATTAGTGCCTAAACAGATTAATAACAAACGCCAAAGATCCAAGTCAATGACTGACATTTCTGAAAGAAACAACAATCCTGAAATCACTTTTGTTGAAGTACATCCAGTTCCCACCAAAATCGGTAAAAATAGTTTTGTTTTGTAAAAATTCTATTAATCTGTATTATAATAGACTAGTTTTTATTGAAAATAGAATCAAAGGAACAGATTGCTATTAGGAAACAACGAAGTTTTTGGACGATGTCAAACAGTAGTGAAACAAGTAATCACAATGAAACTCCTAATGTGCCACCTGGTAACATTATAATTTTGAAATTTAATAAATTATTAGTTTCCATTATTTTAACTTCTTTCTGTTTGCATTGATAGTATCTACACAACAAATCACTGCTAAAAGTCGAAGGAACAGAAAGACGCCCGCCAATGCTGTTAAAAGCAGTAATTTTGAAAACAGTTATACGGATGAAACTCCTGTTTCTAAAATAGGTAAAGAACATTTTCTTTCTTCCCAGAGGAAGCTTTCCATTAGCTGTCACGGTTCTTTTATTTTTTACACACCTATATTTTTAAAAAAGCTCATTTCTCTTAAACTAAACGGTCAAATGCTTTGAAAAAAATCATGTAATGTAGAATAGATGTCTTTATACTGTACAAATTTCAATCAGTTCTATTGATTATTTTCTGAGAATTTTTAATTGTGTACACATTTTTTTACTTCTTGTAAATGGCTTATATTTATTAAATTAGCAGCTCTTAAACCGACAGTTGGGCAAGGCAAGCGCCAAAGTTTAAGAGCCATGTTAGATACCAGTGAAACCAACAGTTATAGTGAAATTACTCCTGCTCCGGAAATGAAAGGTAAAGATTTATTTAAATCAAATTCAATTCTTAATGACAATAATTTACTATTAAATTGAAGCTTCAGTGCTACAAGCTGTAAATAAGCGCCGCAAATCGGAAAACTCCATCAGTGCCGAATATGATGATAGCTACAGTGAAATTCCTGGTACTATCCTTTAAAATTTATTTTAATAATAATCTACGCGCATACAAAGTAAACAAATTTTTAAGGGGATCATATTCATTCATTTTCAGACGTTCCATATATCTACATTTGCAGTGTTTGTCAAAAGCGTTTCCTAAATAAAAAGAGTTGGAAACAACACGAAGGCCATTGCATTAAAGGACCTGATTTAGTTTGTGAAACTTGTTCCTACACCACGAAATATGCCACAAATTTGAAAAGGCACAAGTTTATCCTGCACGGTTCACTCAAAGAAACGGCCGAAACTACCACACCAAGAGTTTTATTGAGTAAGATATATCAATTATTTCCATTATATAATTGCATCGGTGCAGTTTTTGAAAGTATCAGTTTCATTTTGTTACAGATAGAAACGTTGACTACGGAGCTTTGTACACTATAGATTCAACTTGTACAGGTAAAAATGTCCAACCCAACTGCTTTATCTTTGAAATTAGAAAAATTCAATTATTTCGTTGATCAATTCGTCTTTAAACAGACATACTGAGCAGGATGGAAGCTCACTGTCCCAAGTGCAAGGAGGACGCAAAGATGAAGCCAAACGACTCGAACTGCCTCAAGTGCAAGTCGGAGCCGATGCTGAGCTGCGTCAAGTGTTCCAAAGTCTTCCCCAACTTTCTGGCCATCTTCAACCACTTGTGCACGGAGTGTACCGAGAAGGAGTACCACTGCGCCAGGTGCAGCTTCATCACGGCATCCCTCGATACGGTACAAGATCACGTGCTCAACGACCACGCCAACGTCTCTTCAAACGCCAGGGGAAGCGAGAAATCGAGCGAGACGCCGTTCGCGTTCGCGGCGCAGCCGCAGTCACCGGTGACCTTGAGCGAAACGAAGATGAACCTTAACGTCGGCTTCAAGACTCGCGCGCAGAGTCGCGTCAAATCTAGGGAGAAAACGGCGGTGGAGGCCGGCGAGGATCAGAACGAGAGAAAATTGAAGAAGAAGTGCCCGAAGTGCAATGTCATGGTGCCCTCGGTGGTGAAGCACCTGACTCAATGCAAGATAGAGCTCAGGTGTCCCTTTTGCTCATACGTGGCCAAGGTTAAGAGTTACATGAGGACACATTTGATCAAGTGTCACAGCGCAAAGAGCCACACCGTCAAGTTTCAAGCTGTGTTCTGCAATGATACATTTTCTAGACCAGGTACTTTTTTAGAAATAGAAAAAATGAATCGATAGCAAATAGAATTGAATTAATCTTGATAGAAATTATGAACGGTACTTTCATACATGGTAATTAATTAAGGGAGCAAGCCTGGGTTGAATGCAAAATAAAAGAAATAATTTGAGGTACTGTAAGCCCAAACATTTTTTTTTTTACTTTCTTAAAAAAACATTTATTCCAATTAGCAATTGTGTAAGAGCCACTAGATTTTCAATCTGATTCCATCGATGAAAACTCATGTACCGTAGACTTTCTTTGGAACTACTTCATCGAATGAGCTGAAATTTTCAGGAGACATTCTTTTTATGTTTCTTCATTAAATAAACAAAGCAGAGTAAAGAAATATTCAAAAGTTTTAATCAATGGTTTACGTATGTCCATAATTTTAAAAAAATTTTAATTATTCAAAACATCTTTTATCTTATTTTTATTTTTTTATATTAGGATGTACAGGTTCTCTAAAATCTGCTTCATTTATCCATTAAGAAACATAAAAAGAAGGTTTTCTAAAAATTTCAGCTCATTCGATAAAATGGTTCCATTGCATTAAAATAACTAATATATAACTTACATAATAATTTTACAATAGGCATTCAAATACAGTCACTGCACTAAAAACGTAATTCGAATCTTAAAAAAAAAGTTAATCGAGCAACCCATTTAATGTTTCTCAGATATTGAAGATATGATGCGATCCTACTGCAGAGTCTGCGACGAGCTGAAGGAGTCAGTGCCGTACGGGTTCAAGTGTGAAACCTGTGGTACAGACTTCGAGTACCGGTGCACCAGGTGTCAGGGCAGGTTCGCGCTGCGCGAGCAGCTGCGGAAGCACGTCTGGAGTCACGCGAGGACTCTGAAATACCTGCGGTGCACAGGCTGCTCCAAGGAATTCGCCTTCGTTGAGAACCTCCGGATGCACGAAAAAGTCTGCACAGCTACGCTGGTTGACGCATCTATCTAGAAAATAGTACTTAATATAGGATGAATGCTTTAAGTTTTATTTGACGACGCGAGAGGATTCAATTAGTGTAGAATTATCTATCGCTAAATTAATGAATTTTCTTTAATGAATTGCGGGATCACTAGATTTTATTGTACATAATTGGTTTATATATGGCGGATTAATGATGAATAAGATTTTTCGTTAATGTTGAAAAGAGAAAAGAAGAGACGGGGAACTGTATATTTATCTTTTTTTTAATTTAATCATTTTATTATTCGATTGTTATGTTTATATTGCATTTCATTTGTTTCGTTAAAAATCATTGATATTTAATGAATTAGAGGGGTATAATAGACTACACCGCCTTGATCTGATGTTACGCACATAGCAATGGGGTATAGTAAATTGCCTTACATTTTTATTTTTATTTATATTAATTAGAATACAGAATATTACACTTAGGTTAAACAAAATTAAATTTTACAAAATAAAAAAATTACTACAGAATTTCAAGAATTTGCTGATGTCAAAATCTATTCACTTAAATTATATAATTTGATCACTATCTCTAAAATAAATAAAATAATTGCTTAACGATGTTCAATCCGATTAATTATGATTACAATAAATTTTCAACTACAATAACCTAAGATTTGTTTAAATAAAAAAGAAAGGTGAATGTGAATTTAAGACTAATATGAAATACGGTTTCATTCAAATTTTTATTTTTCTAATTACCTTTACAAAATAAGTCAAATATAATAAACGAGTAGAGCAATGCATTTTTTTTTCTAACAAGTATAATCAATTTTACAAAAGCAATCTACAAAATGATAAAAGTAATGATTATGTATTGCAATTCTTGAATATCCAGTGAAATTTATAGGTATTATCAAAACTATCCGAGAAGTATGATTTTAATAATTCTGTCATACACTTAGGGTTTGCATATAAGTAGAATCCAGACTGAATGACATCCATAATGGTTTTGATTATCTTTTTTTTAACAAATCAACAAAAAAAGTTTGCCAGGGAAAGGCTAAAAAGTGGAACGAATATATTAAAGTAATTAGTCAATAATAAACAAATTTTATTTTATTTATTCCAAAGATAAAGTACATTACATTACACTACGTTTTAGTTCCCGTTAAGTACTCAAGTCAAGGATCTACGCGTAAGAATTTTAAAATAGTTTCCACAAAAAATATAACTACGGAAATTAAATAGCCGACTCCAAATTTGTAAGGAACTCCCAAATCCATTTTCTCGATGTTTGAAGTTTTTGGACGATTCCAACCAGGGCCGTAGTACTTTAACAACAACCATATGCTGTTAGGGTAGTGACTTAGAAGGTACATGGAATCTACATCAATAAACTATGGTTTCATAGTGCCCATGTTGTTTGATTAAAAAATGAATAGAATTGTGAATATCATTCGTATTATAAACCAATGTTTTCGAATATATTTTTGGGGCGTTGCATATGTTAATCGTAGTCAATTGCATCTTCTTGCAAAAAAGATGAAAAATTGTCGATGGATAGTTTCTCCAACAAAAACGGCATCTACATTTCGTCGACTATTTCAAGTTTAATTGTGAAATTCAAAGTTTTAGATATTAAAAAGGTGAGGTTGGCATCGAGACCGATAATATGATCCTGTAATTTATCCTTGAATGACGATCTATTATCTGAGGCGTAATTACCGTGAAGCCCTACAAAGTAACTATCCCTGATCAATGATGCTTTTAATAGTTATATCGCTATACATCCAAATTTTCTTGAATGCAATTACTTATTTCATTTATCCACGTTAATTCTTACGAACAAATTTTGAAAAACATAAGTATGATATATAAGGAAGATGTGTGCAACATAATTCTGCAAATTTCTAGCAAATAATGTACACTAAAGTGAAGTACCAATTTCTTTTAAACTTTTCTATTTAATCTTGTTTTTTTCTCTAATATTCACTTCTATTATAAAATATCGTTTGATTATCTAACGTTTTTCTGATGACTAAAATACCCAGATAATATGATTCTCAAAATATATATTTGTACATATAAATAAACAGATTCTAATCTAATAAATGGTAGATTGTTACAAGCTTTAGT
>JAXIUT010053354.1:0-10595 GCA_035586675.1 Eurytoma californica | reverse complement strand
TTGTCACGTGATTATCACTTGATTGTCGCAGCAAAATCTCACATGATTATCATATGACAATCATGTGATCCGCACGTAATCTTCACGTGATCATCATGTGATCATCATGTGACTTTTTCCAGTAGGGTATACATCGTGCGCCCGAGGCGCACGGTTTTTTGAATATCTAGATACATGGAACGTTCCGAAAAGTTTTCCGTAACTCAACGCGATTTTAACGAATTAGGGAACACTCTGAAACCGGGCGCGAGAGTTACCGAACACGTCCCCAATGTATTTTCAGTGTACCTGTTGTTATTGCCTGTAGATGCTTTAGGGCTCTTGCACGTAAGCAGGAATAGAGGCACACCGAGGAATACGGAGGAATAAGGGCCTTTGCACGTAAGAAGGAATGGGAGAAATAACGAGGAAAATGCATTGTTAGTATATCTATATATACGAGGAATAGCGAGGAACAAGCTCGTTATACCTCGTATATATAGATATACAAAATAATGTATTTTCTCTGGCTGTTCCTCGCTATTCCTCCTCCCATTTCTTCTTACGTGCAAAGGCCCTAACTAGTGTCGTACGAGAGTCACACTACACTCGTATGGGCCTTGACACGCAAAATGGGAATAAGAATAAGGCATAAGAATAAGAATAAGAATAAGAAATAACACAGGCAGTATATCTATATCGATTGGACTTCTAACCTACAAATAATGGAAATAAGGAATAAGAATAACGAATAACGAATAAGTTTTTATTCGCAGTATATATAGATATGCTGCCCTTGTTAGAATAAGGAATAAGCGCTTATTCTTATTCCTTATTCTTATTCCCATTTTGCGTGTCCTGACAGGGCCCTGGCCCTATTCCTCCGTATTCCTCGCTGTGGCTTACGTGCAACAGTTCTTATTTCAGGGCTTCCCGAATGGAAATTTTCGAAATGTCAAAATTGTAACAAGAAAATACGGAATTGTACGCCAATGTACGGAAACGTACGTAAACGTACGCAAACGTACGCAAATGTACGCAAACGTACCGAAACATACGCAAACCTACAAAAACGTACGTCTTAAAATTTTAATTCGGTTCATGCATTCTAACAATTGACGTGTAATAATTGTAAATGAATGTATATAACTGTAAATTTATAATTATTAATAAATAATTAATTATTGGAAATTTGGAGCAAAATTAACATTTTAAGACGTACGTTTGCGTAGGTTTCCGTATGTTTCGGTACATTTGCGTACCTTTCCTTACGTTTACTTACGATTCCGTACTTACTTGTTACAATTTGGACATTTTGAAAATTTCCATTGGGGTTTACAGTCAAAAAGAACAGGAACAGGAACACTTAAAATACGTTGTTTTTATATCTATATATACGAGGAATAAGGGGAATAACGGCCGTTATTCCTCTTATTCCTCGTATATATAGTTATAAAAACAATGTATTTTAAGTGTTCCTGTTCCTGTTCTTTTTGACTGTAAGGGCCTCTGCAGTTAAAAAGGAATAGGTGATAAAGAACAAGAATTACGTTGTTTGTATATCTGTATAAAATCTGTAATTCTTGTTCCTTATCATCTATTCCTTTTTAACTGCGGAGGCCCTAAAAGGCCATATTCTTCGCCGTTCCTTCCATTCTTTTTTTACAGTTTTTTTTATATATAATATATATAATATATATAAATTAAAAATAATAAGGACAATACGGCTTATTAACGTGTGCCTTTCTCACACTATAAAAATCAAGATAAAAAAACAATCTTTCGTGTATTTTTAACCAAAGGACAAAACATGTTTTCTTTAGTAAAAGATAAAGAAGGACATTTAAAGATTGTTGATCCTAATGAAAAATTTAATTTTATAAATGGTAGATGTACAGTAATAGTGGATGATTCAAAAACCACTATTTTAGAAAGTAGTGCGTATCAAAAAATATTTTGATAATAATTAAATATTTGTTTACTAAATATATATCTAATGTTTGCAGACAATCGTTTCTATTTGGAGTTAACAAAAAATCAATTGTTAAATAAAGTAAACGTTAAATTAAATGCAGACGGTATAGGTACTTCTTTATATATTTTTCAATTAATTTTATTACTGTCGGAAAATGTGTAGAAATATGCGCAGTTTTTAAGCTGAAAAATGTCAGTAGAATTTTCTGCAAGTAAAAATCCTATAAAATATATGCAGAGAATTCTGCAGTTATTTTTCCTTGCAGAATTTATTGATACAATTTCCATGCATACTTTAATAAAGGAATTTAAATTTTTAGAAGAAAATAACCAGTTTGTCGTTGATACTACTACAGAAAGTGGCGTAGCTATTGAAAATGGAAATTTGTCATGTAACTAAATATACTTTTGATTGGAAAAATTTTTATTAATTCTTTTTTTTTGTGTAATGATTTAAACATTTATACTTTTTTTATATAGCAAATTCAAAAATGGTGCCAAATAAAAAATTCTATTCAGAAAATAGTAGTGATCAGTTAGGAGAGAATGAGTCATCAAAGTCTAATTATGATGATGACAATGATAATTCAGAGGCTTGGTCAGATAATGAATATACGAGTTCTGAGTCTGAATTAGATGTAGATAGTTCAATTGATAGTGATGATAACTATCAATCTGAGTTTGATGATTCTTTGATAGAGGAACTAAGGGATAACTCTAAATCAGTAGAATCACCAGATATATCAGGTAAAATAAATTCTTTCTGATTTAAATATAAATAGGTTTCAAACGTGGGAATTGAAACTGTTAAAAAAGTTTTAAATTATTATAAAAATTTATAAATAGTTGTATACTTTTACATGGTTTTTTTGGATCTCAGGCGGAAATCGTCTTTTATAATAAAAGTTTCAAAAAATTTTATAAATGACATGAACAGATTATAAAATCAAGTTTTGAGATTTAAAAAAGTTTAAAACTATTATAAATAGTGATGAATAGTCATAAGTAGTTATATATACTTTTCTAAATTTTTTTGCTTATTATAAAAATATTTTGTGACATAAAGCTCATATTAGAAAAAAAGTTCATAACAGAATAACTTTTAAATTATACAAATTATATACTATTATTAATAATTATTTCCTATATTTATTTCTGTCTGGGTTGATGGAAAAAATTTTTGTTTTAAAGTATTTAAAAGTTTTCAAAACTATTAAATAATGTTTTCTTCTGTTTGAACAAAATTTGGAACAAAAATAAATAGTTTTTGACACTTTTTGATTCTATTCTATCTGAATTATTTTCAGGTTTTTTCGTTAGCTCAGAAAAGATGGACTCATGTTCGTTACTTCCCAGTACATTGCATTCTGAATCAGGTATAGTCCGTTTTAATTTGTTACCATATTGAAAAAGCTCAGCTGGTGATTCACTGCAGATTCACCACAATAAAATTTTAATAAATATATCACCATAATTTTTAGCTAAAAATAATCTGATAAACATCATTTGATAATCATCTGACATCTGGGCATGATTTTCAGATGATTTTTATCTGATTTTGAGCAGAAAATTAGTTTTTCAGATACAATTTTAAGACATCAGCAAAGATCTTTTCTTTTAACATTTATTTATTACGAATTCCTTAATAGGTGCAAGTGATCCAAATTGGGTTCCAGACACTTCTAATATTACTGGCGAAGAGACAAACATGGAAAATACAGATCCTAATATAGAGAAACAAAAACAATCACAAAAAGAAAAAGAAATGTTGAGTATTCTGGCACTCAATAATAATGTTGAAATGCATATTGACAATGCTGAGCCACCAGATTATGAGAAAATAATAATTGAACCTGTTATAAACAGAAGCCAAGAAAGTCCAAGAAAAAGGAAAAGGCATGAATGCGTATATTGTGGTAAAGATCAATCGCACCTCAAGCGCCACTTGCTAAGAAAGCATAAAAATGAAACAGTAGTGCAAATTATGAAAAATGAGACAGCTAATAAAAGTGGAAGTCGTAAACCAATGAGAACATTACTATTTGCAGGAGATGTTAAACACAATTCTGATGTAACAAAATTTA
The DNA here is from genome assembly GCA_035586675.1 of Eurytoma californica. Classification (NCBI taxonomy): domain Eukaryota; kingdom Metazoa; phylum Arthropoda; class Insecta; order Hymenoptera; family Eurytomidae; genus Eurytoma; species Eurytoma californica. The sequence continues at coordinate 6,558 of JAXIUT010053354.1, read as the reverse complement.
CAGGTATCCTAATTACGCATTTTACCTTTTATTATTAATCAACTTTAAGAATTCTAAAACTAAATCTAATTACTAAATTACTTAATACTAAATTTAATTACTAAATTTCTTAATACCAAATTTAATTACTAAATTTTTTAATACTGAAATTAATTACTACATTTATGTTGCTCTTGTATGATAATTTAATTTAACTTTAGGAAAGTATCGTGTTGCTCGAAATCCAGTCATGGCTGTGAAAACTGTTTCTGATTATGCAACTTGCCCAACATGCAAGGCTGTGGTTCTTGAAGTTGAATTCAGGAAGCACATCACAGCCTGTGCTAATATATCCGGTAGAAATTGCAAAAATTTAAAATCTCTTGGTCAGAAATTCATGAACAATTGCCATGCACGAACAAGTGTTAAAATGCGAAAGCTTATACTGGCAAGGATGAGAAATGATAAGGTGTTGAGAACAATTAAATACGATCCATTGCTGGTAGAGTTCGGTAATGAAATTTGTGAACATTTACGAGGTAATCAGCATAAAACAAATATCTGTGCAAAATTACGTCGACTAGGAAGACTAAAATTGTCTATGAAAGTTAAAAATTTTGAAAATATTTTAGTATCGGGGAAAAGCTTGAGTGTCGTAAAAGCTATTGAAATGTTAGCTGCTGATCCAGATAATCCTGACTCTGATCATTTAAAATTTCCAACTTTAGCAGAAAATCTAGCTACACTTGTGAAACAAGTAGCTAGAACTCATAGCGTGTTATGCTTAAGAAACAATGAATTAGAAATAAGAAATACGACACTGCATTTTATAGAATGTTTTGAAAATGATTACCGAACCAGATTGTCAAGAATGGTTTCCGAATCCCATGGCAAACATAGGCGAGAAAAAGTTATTGAATTACCTTCTGCCGATGATATCAGGAAATTGTATAATTACTTGTCTAAAATTAGAAAGGATAATTATAATCTTTTAGAAGAACAGTTTTCTGAATCAGCTTATTTGGAATTACTGAAAAGCACAGTAACGTCTCTGCAAGTTTTTAATAGTAGACGTCCTGGGGATGTTGAGCGTATTTATTTAAGTGAATATGAAAAAAGGCAGCAAATTGGCAAGGAGCAAACATCTGACTTCAAAAATCTACCAGGTGATATCCAGGATCTCGCAAACGAATTTTCATTAATTCAGACAAGAGGCAAGTGGAGAAATGATGTTAAATTACTGGTACCTCCAGACGTTTTACTATGCATTAAAAAACTCGTTGAGTTAAGACCGAAAATGAACATTAGCCCAAAAAATGATTACCTTTTTGCACTGCCAAAAACTCCATTGACTGAGATTCGACACCCTTCAGCGTTTGTACTATTGAGTCGATTTGCAGTACAATGTGAAGCTGAAAAACCTCATCTTTTACGGTCAACACGTATCCGAAAAAATTTGGCAACTAAGTGCATTGAATTAAATTTGAATGATGCAGAATTAACAGATCTGGCTTCATACATGGGTCACCATGTAGACATTCATAAATCACATTATAGGAGAAATATTGTGTCTAGAGATATACCTCTTTTTTTAAAATTTGTGAATAAAGCTTTACAAGTACAAAATTCTGCAAAGACATCATCTTACAGTGATTCAGGTACAGTATTTAAAAAGCTATAATTATTTAATTATTTGGACAATGTTTCATATAAATTTTTCATAATATTAATTTTTTAGATGAACCTGAAGAAAATGATTCTATTGTAGAAAGTGCTAATAATTTAGCGATTAATAATTCAATCATTGAAAAGGCTATAAACGGTACTAATACCCATGAAAATTCTGCAGTCGATAATGGTAAGTGTAAAGGAGATCAATATTATATTTGAATTAAAATTTGGATATAGTATTTTAAAATTACCTCTATTAACAGTACTTAATAAAATAAACTTTTAATTCTATTACACTAAGCTAAACTACTAACTACTACTTAATACTAAACTGCTACTACTATTTGGTCATTTTAACCCAAGCGGAAATAGTATTTTCTAATAAAAGTTGTAAACTTTTATAAACTTTTTTAAACATTTTTTAGTTTTTTGTATGTTTGTCAAGTCACTATGTGATTTCAAAACTTATAAACTTGTACAAACTCTTATAAAATTTTATAATATTAAGTTTTATAAACTTTTTAAAAAAGTATATCGTAACTTTTAGGTAAATATTATATTTTTATAATTTATATATTTACCTAATTTATATTTAATGGGAGCATTTTATATTTGTTCAATTAATTTAGAATTTATATAATAATATTGCAAAAATTAGTCAATAATAATTTGATATTTACCCTGTTGAAAATATCCAGCTAGAAATTCTAGCTGGAAAATACAGTAAAACTTTTAGAAACTTTTTTAAACTTTATTTCTTATAAATTTTTACAAAAAACAGAAACTTACAACTATTCGACAAAATTTTCTTGAAATATGTTTTATTAATTTTAATACAAAATAAACAGCTATAATAAATTATAATTAATTATTTATAAAATCCAGTTGGAAATTTCATCTGGAAAATCCACAAAATTTACAAAATTTACAAATTTACACATTTATAAAATTTTAGAAACTTGCAACTTCGACAAAATTTTCTTGAAATATGTTTTATTAATTTTAATACAAAATAAAAAGTTACAATAAATTATAATTAATTATTCCAGTTGGAAATTCCATCTGGAATTTCCAGGTGGACTTTCCAGATGGAATTTCCAACTGGATTTTGTAAATAATTAATTATAATTTATTGTAACTGTTTATTTTGTATTAAAATTAATAAAACATATTTCAAGAAAATTTTGTCGAAGTTGAAAGTTTCTAAAATTTTGTAAAAATTTATAAGAAATATATAGTTTAAAAAAGTTTATAAAAATTTTACTCATAAGGCTAAGTTATTATATTTTTTATAGGCAAAATGCCTATAAAAAATATAATAACTTATTAAAAATAAATAAAAATTTATATAAGTTTGTAACTCATAACCTTTGAAACTTTTATACATAAAACCAAATTTCCGCTTGGGAAACACTAAAGAATGATACAAATTACAGTAATTTTTCTCTATACATGTTTTATACATCATTTTAGGAACATTAGAAGATACCACTTTGCAAAGTGGTAAAGCAGTCTCGACACGATCCAAAATAAAAGCTACGAATAAAAGCTTGAAAAATACATCGCTTAAAGATGTAGGAAAAGTTTCAAGACCTCGATGGTCATCTCAGGAAATAAAAATAATCTTTAAAGAATTTCAAGATTATTTTCATGGAAAAATCGACACTGTTAGTTCTAACAAAATTAGAAATATGATGGATAAAAATCCAAGTCTTTTTAAAGGAAGAACTGACAAAGCCATAAGAACATGGATGAACATCCAAAAAAAGAAAAATTAGAAATTGATTATAAATATTTTCTACCTCTGTGTAATAAGACTAGATTATTCTGCATGTGATGCAGATAGTTATTTATTTATTTATTTAATCCAATTTATGGGCAAACCCATTTTACAATAGAAAAGTTTTATATAAAAAAATTCTTATTCACTAGATACTTATAATATAGATACTAGATAGTTATATATTTTTAATATATAAAAATATATAAAAATAATTTTCAGCAATCGATGCATTTAAAAAAAGTTTGTGTAGAGTTTAGTTCAAGTTTATGTAGTTAAAAATTACATTATAACTAAAATATTATTATTAATAAGCATTTAAAATTAAGGAAAAAGCAAAATTAAAACTACTTTACGAGTGGTAAGTTCACTAGATACTTATAATAGATACTAGATAGTTATGTATTTTTAATATATAAAAATATATAAAAATAATTTTCAGCAATCGATGCATTTAAAAAAAGTTTGTGTAGAGTTTAGTTCAAGTTTATGTAGTTAAAAATTACATTATAACTAAAATATTATTATTAATAAGCATTTAAAATTAAGGAAAAAGCAATTAAAACTACTTTACGAGTGGTAAGCAATCACAAAAAAAGCTAAAGCCAAAAAAGTGTAATGTGATTTAAAGTTAGTTTAGTCTTAACCGTCTTAAATTTTTACTTGCTATGTTAATTAAAGAATAGGTTACATAATATATGCGTCAAAGTTTGTAAACGTTTGGAAATTAAATAAATAAAAATAGAAATCCTACATTCAAAAATTAGCCTACCTAGTCCTCGATTCCTTCTTAGCCCTCAATTAATTTCACATATACTCATTTCTTTCTCTGACATTAAAGCAACCACTCGTTGTCTTACTCCGCTTTTCTCGAGTTTTCCATTTACTATTCTGTTTCCTCCATTTTCTCACACACACTCTTTTCTTGCATTAAATTAATAAATTAGTCACTTATTACCTTGCTTCTTTTTTCTTTGAGTTTTTCAATAACTTTTCTATTTCTTCCATTCTTTCTCATACATACCTTCCACCAGCTTAATAAATCTGTTTTATTTGCCCAGTTATGTACTCCTCACGATTAGCCTTTCTCAGCTTTCTTTATTGATTCTACGTGCACTCACTTCTTTTTAATGTTAAATCAACCACTCACCTATCTCATCTTCTGTCTCGCATTTTTTTTTAAATTATGCTTTTTTAATTATCACCCATTTGAATAATTGCTCTGGTGGAAACCACTACATGGAGTCTGCTTTAAAATCTCTATAGAAATCCGCAGGGAAATCAGTCTAACATCAGATTTGATCTAATGTATCAAAATGCCACACTGAGTCTATAACAATTCCACGTGGAATCCATGTGGCGTTTTGATACTGATTTGAAAATTATTTCCTCATGTACGTGGATTTCAAATGAATTTTCACACAGTTGCTAACATGGAATCCACATGATAGTTTTCAGCAAGGTAATAATTAAATATTCACTTATTCTTTTAATAACTTAACACTACTTTTAACTACTCTTTTTTACTCTTCTGCATATTAACACAAAAAATTAATTACGACTATAGTCTATAATTCACTCAATACCAATACTTTCATGCAATCAATAAAATTAAAAAAAATATGTATATAGTTTTTTAGAAACGTTTATTTTTACAAAATGCTAAAGCGTATAAGTGTTTACAAAAGTATATAAGCATTCTTTCTTCTTTATGCAATCGCATATGAATTTCTTGTATAACATCTAAATATTCTTAAAAAGCAAAATGACTATAAAGTATCATAATAATATTTAAATGAAAATAAGAACAAAAAAGAAATACTCGTCTAATATTGTGATGAAAGTTGGATGCAACATTTGAAGTTTACTCTTTTAATTTGATTTTTTCTTTCTGTCATTCCCCTTCTATACGTTTCGCAACAAACTACCTGCAATAAAAAAAGAAACCACAAAGCATCATGCAAGTAAAAAAAAGAAAATCCCATAATAAGCAAGAATAAATATACTCATCTAATGCCATTTTTTCAATAAAGGGTCACCCTGCACTTGATAGGTCAAATACTTTGATCCAAGAAAATTATTTATCCTAGAATCCCATTTTTAATGCAACGCCATGGCCACCTGCTTGGTGTAAATAGCAGTAAAATTGCAATTTTTTTATTCTAGATGTTTATGTTATAAATTTTCTTCTGCTAAGAGTTGTGTTTATGTTTGATGTTTATGAATATATGTTTATATTAATACAATTCTCTCTCTTCTGCTAGCGGTTTACCTTTAAGGCTCATACATAGCTTTGGACAGACTATTTTCTACTACAGGACTTTTAAGGCCATTAGGCCCGTTACAGGCTAAAAAATACAAGGAACAGATACAGGTTACAGTGACAGATAGGGCCCTGACACGAAAAATGGGAATAAGAATAAGGAATAAAAATAACACAGGCAGCTATATATATGAGAATAAGGAATAAGAATAAGACGATAACTATAGATATACTACCTGTGATATTTTTATTCCTTATTCTTATTCCCATTTTGCGTGTCAGGGCCCATACAGCGAAAATACATTGCTTCTATATCTATATATGCAAAGGAACAGCGAGGTGTTCCCTGAAAGGCCTTTTACAGTCAAAAAGAACAGGAATAGGAACACTTAAAATATATTGTTTTTATATCTATATATACGAGGAATAATGAGCGTATTTCAGAACTTATTCGTACATACAGGTCCGGACACTCCGGATATTCTTTTTTTAAAGCCCAAAAGTTTTGTAAATGACCACCACAAGTCGAGGCGCTGGTGACTTGTCGACTATGTGAATTTTCAAGCAATGCAAATATAATGTGTATGAGAAAAACAGCAATAAGTTAAGATGGCGGCGGCCATTTTCGACAAGTTGCCACTGCCCCCAAGTGGTGAATTTTAAAAGCTTAGCTGTTCTCAAAAAGGGAACATCTCTCACCACCGGAGTTTCCGGACCTGTATAGCTGTATGTAAGACCGTGGTGTGCAGTAAGGGCTCTAGCACATGAGAATTAGGACTGGCTACACTTATTCCTTCTTATTCCTCCATATTCCTCAGTGTTCCTCCTAGCGTAAAGGACTAAAGGCCATTTATCTATATATATA